>AFIR01000479.1:0-242539 GCA_000223685.2 Zymoseptoria pseudotritici STIR04_4.3.1
TAGTAATAGTAGTAGTAATGTTGTTTAAGAGAGGTTTCTAAGCGCGCGCGGTATTTATTTTAAGAGCTAATATACTAAAAACCCCACGCCGCAACTTTCATGGAGCGACTTCACTCGTCAAGTCAAGGCAGAGACAACACGCTCTTTGACCAAGATCGCAGACCAGATATCCAACATAACTCGCACAATGTCCCTTACTATAAGGACAACGAATTCGCATGAGCGCCCAACAAAGAAACGAGTTGTCTGGAGAGCCCAAGGTTCTCGAGAAATGAATCGAGCTGATGACAATGAAGACGCCGACTCAGCGACTGGGACAAGGAGATCCTCCACTCAGGTACCTTATGTATACAAACATCAAAGCCTCGACCGCGGCGCACCGGCTTGGATAAGTTTCGCACCCATAGCACGAAGAATGTGCTTCTGGTGCTTCCCACTCGCCGTCTTGGGAAAATCCGCGCCAACGCCGTCGTCGCCGATCCACCAGATGTGCTCGGGAGCCTTGTGCCTTCCCAGCGTCTGGCGCACCCACGATACAAGCTCAGCAGCATCGGGGCGCGGGAAGCGCTCGGCCTGTCGCAAGAAGCACGCCACCGACTCGCCGTACTTCGCATGCGGCACCCCGACGACGGCAGCCTCCACGATGCCATCGTGAGCAAGAAGCCTTTCTTCTACCTCGGCCGGCGTGATGTTTTCGCCACCTGGCCACGCAGAGTCAGCGGATCGATCGGCTGCGGTAAGGTAGCCCTCTCAGACACATCAAGACATCACACTCACCTCGGATGATGATGTCTTTGATGCGCCCTGTCACCCGCAGGTAGCCGGCACTGTCCAAGACTCCCTCGTCGCCTGTGTGCATCCAAGTGATCTTCTCCGAGTCGGTGATCATCACCTCAAGAGTCTTTTCGGGGTTGTTCAAATATCCGGATTGAAGCGCGAAGCCGCTCACGCAGATCTCGCCGGCGGTCCCAAAAGGCACTACTTTGCCTTCGGTGTTGACGATCTTGGCTGAAGTGTGAGGCAGCACACGACCAACGGTGGTCAGTCGCTGGTCCAGAGTATCGCTAGTCGCGGTGGCAAAGGTGACGGGCGAGGTTTCCGTCATCCCGTAAGCTATCAGCACTTTTTCTATGCCCATCTCCATCTCCAAGCGTTTCGCCACTCTTTGTGGCACCGGTGAGCCTGCTGCTAAGGCCGACCTCAAGGATCTCAAGTCGCGGCGTTTCTTCGAGTTTGCGTCCAATTCAGCAGCGTACATGGTCGGGACGCCATACAAGACTGTACAGCGCTCCGCTTCGACGACATCCAGCACTCTTTCCGCATCAAATTGCTGGCTTGGGTAGACGATACTGCTTCCGTGTGTGAACGACCCAAGAAAACCCATCACGAGTCCGAAGCAGTGGAACAGCGGCGGCGGACAGCAAATGACATCGGCTTGTGTCAAGCCCATTCGAGTACCCAAAAGATGGCCATCATTGATCAGATTTCTGACCGGCATGATCAGCTTTGTATTTCGACGGAAGACCTTCCACGGACCAAGAGGGCTTACATGTGCGAGAGCATCGCGGCTTTTGGTGCCCCGGTGGTACCTGCAGCGATCAGCGACAAAGCGTTCTGCTCGTTGCGTTGGGGTACAGTCCGCACCTGAAGTGAATTGCAGGTTCAGTGTATCTCCGGATCGTACTGCAGATTCAGCGTGCGCCAGCTCGACGTCGCTGAGCTTGCTGGAACGGCCTCGTGCGCAGAACGTATCAAAGTGCGATACTCGCGGAGCCTTCTGTCGTGCATACTCGGCATCGTCAAACAGGACAAGCTGCAGCCCTCTGAACTGCTGGATCAGGGTCTCGATATGTAAGGTCGAGTCTCTCGCCGGTCCTGGAAAGCGTGCTATACACAGAAGTTTGCAAGCTGATTCAACCGGTGTCAGATTGTCTTGTATCGCATATCATCCAGACCTGACCGTACCGCTAAACTTGATCGCGCTGCCCAATTCAGTGGGAGTGTAATTCGTGTTGAGCACGACCGACGTGCACCCTATTCGTGCCGCTCCCAGGAAGACTTCGACATACTCGCTGCAATTCCCAGCAATGATCCCGACACGGTCGCCATGTTGAAGTCCAGCCTCAAGCAGGCCTTTCGCAATGAGTTTGCTGCGCACCGCGAGGTCGTTGTACGATCGCCGCACATTTTGCCAGGGAACAAGCAGTGCCGCTCGATCTCCATACAACCGAGCCTGGACATCGATCAAGGCGCCCAAAGTGATAGTCCAGAGTGGCTCGTCAGTCGGTCCAAGAATCATGGATAGTTGATCGGCCATTTCCTTAGCAAATCCGCGAAGGAGGACTTTTGACGATAAGAGGGGTCTTGACCGAGCATGCAAGACACGTTGAAATAACACCAAAGATACAGACTCTACTGCTGTACAGTATGCACCGCCAATTGCAACCAACACAAGCGGTTGGGAACGAACCGTGTGGTTGAAGCCAAAGCCGAGCAAGCCGTGCGTCGAAGCCGTGTCTGGAGCCGTCTCCACTCACCGTGAAGCCGGGCACCCCAAGACCACAGCAAGTGGACAACACAACGGATCCTACTCCCGCAAGGCAGGGTCTATCATAGCAGCCACTCGTCGGCGTCTTGCTTGTATCGCACTCCACTCGGCGACAAGTCGTCCAACTCGCAACATTTCTGTCGCCAGCACGACTCATCGAACTATGGCGCTCCCCAATTCTTATCCCATTGTTGCCTCGGCAGCAAATCTGCGAGACGCTCAATTCGAAGCAAATCGTACAGCGTGGGACGGACTATTGGCTAAATTTGCTGATGCCTCTAGGGATTCCGTGGCAGAAGGCAAACTCCAATATCTGGACAGGCATCAAGAAAGAGGACAGCTGCTTGGTAGGCTTCCTGTGATCTCTGGCCAACATTGGCTAATATGGTGGTCATCGACAGCTCGAGACAGAATATCGCTTCTCCTTGATCCCGATTCGCCGTTTCTGGAACTATGTGCCTTCGCGGGATGGGACCAGGAGGACATGCCGCCGTGCGGCAATCTCATCTCCGGAATCGGTAGTGTCTGGTTGGTGTCACTCGACTATGTGATGATTGCATGCAGTGCTGATGCAATGAACCCAGCGGGAGACCATGCCTCATCCTATCGCACATTCCGACACAGAATGGAGGTTCCTGGAGTAAATTGACAGGTCGGTCCGATCGCTCTTCAAGCCTGACCGCACGATGGCTGACGACAAGTGCAAAGTTCCGAAGCAGAATCGTGTCACCGAGATCGCCAATGAGAACCGCCTACCTATAGTAGCTCTTGTACAATCGGTGGGTAATCTGGACCTCGACGAACTGCACAGGAAGCTGACACGAGTCTGCGATAGGCCGGAGTATTCCTCCCTCATCAGTTCGACATCTTCCACAAAGGCGGACAGCTCTTCCGCGATCTTGCTGTTCGGAGCCAGAACGGGACTCAATCTTGCGCCATTGTTTTCGGCACTTCCATAGCGGGTGGAGCATACCATCCTGCGTTGTCGGACTACAGCATTTTCGTCAAGGGTCAAGCCCAGGTATTTTTGGGCGGACCGCCACTGGTTAAGATGGCCACGGGTGAAGTCGTCGATGCTGAGACGCTCGGTGGTGCGGAGAGCCATGCGAAGCTCACGGGTCTGGCGGATCAAATTGCCGTGGACGAGTAGGGCGCTATTGCTGCGGTGTTGAGTTCGGGTTGCTGTGCACGTGGCAGCTTCATGGGATATATGGCTTGCTGCTGTGCGTCAATGCACAAGACTTTCTTGCACTCTTCCAATATTACCACGACATCGCGAGCAGCCGATGGCCTGGACACGTGCTTACAATTCTTGCAGCAGCCTCCTCTCGCTTGGCCGCATTTCAGCAGGATGGTAAGTACTCCGAACTTGAAGTCTTGCCTGCAACTTTCCACAGCTATATGTCCTACTTCAACCTTAGGACTAAACTTTGACCCTTCTAGGCTTCGTCAATACAGGAGTTCGACATCGAGCCCAATCTGGCTCGTCATTTCGTGGACCCACGACTTCCTCCGACGCTTGAAATTGGCGAGACTGAGAACGACAAACTCAAGTCGATTCTGGATTGCGCATGGCTAAGCGATAGCGATCGAGACCATGCCACCTCAGTAGCATCATACCACGGCGGCGATGTGGAAGACTGGGCGTACTTTGGCGATTTGAGCGGCATGTCTCCATTCTTCGGCTTGTCGCATACAGAAGTAACATCCAGCGTATTATGACGCCGTTGCAGTCGCTGGCGAGCAGTTCTTGCGACGGTGCCAGTGCTTAGTGGCTGTCTGGGTACCGTTGCTCCGGAAGGAGTGTTGCGTGGTGCAAACATACGCACGTCCGGCAAAAGCGTGTCTTGAGAGCTACCTCACCTCACCGCGGGAGCGCAGCTGAGTCATCAGGAAACGATCCGGAGGCGGAAGTTTTCTGGGTGACAAGTGCGAAGAATACCCTCCGAACGCCTTCTCTTCACACCGGCAGATACTCAACTGATCACTCACCCATCATATTCACCTCACGCAAGAATGCGGCAGTTGTGAATCCGGTCCGTGCCACCAAAATCCCATTGCCGTCCAGCATAGCCACTCAGCTGGCCTGACAGGCACCCCTACACCGCTGGGATGACACCAGAGCTACCCATGCACCGCCAGATTCGGCAAATGCGAGTGTACCAATAATGAGCGCAACTTTGACCTGGTACTTTTCTCGGCAAGAAAAACTGTGGTGGTCTATCGAGCATCGGGAACTGGTGGTCCGTTCCGAAGCTCTTCTCCCCTGCTGTCTCACCGCTTTGAGCGATTGTATCACCTCCCTGATGACAACTATGAGGATGTGATTCGCGAGATCCAATGCGGGGAAACCGACGTGCCGAAAGATTTGTGTACCTGCATGGCAAGGGAGTGGTCAGTGGAAAAGGAACGTATAAGAGGGTCGCATAGCACATTCCGTCGCCGGGTGCTCGCTGATCTACCATTGACACTATCTTTCTTCACGACATGGCTCCATCGAAGATCGACGCAGATGCCCTCCCGCCTGATGCCATACCTCCGTCGAAAGCTGCTCCTCTGCAGAACGGTGGCGAGCCCGATGACTGGACTCATGGCCTCAAGTCCATCTGGCCCGTCGCTCTTGATCTTGCAGGTGGGAGCTTACCTTGTCGATTGGAGGGCGAGGTTCAGGATCTCGTGGTTCTGGGAGAAATACCCAAAGCGATCGATGGGTCATTCTATCGAGTCATGGTCGACCCATTCGTGCCTCCAGACCCCAACAACGTCCCGCTCGATGGAGATGGCAACATATCCGTATTCCAGTTCCACGATGGGCGTGTCTCGATGAAGACCAGATACGTCGAGACGGAGAGGTACAAATTGGAGAGGAAAGCGAACAAAGCATTGTTCGGACTGTATCGGAATCCGTTCACGCACCATCCTTGTGTCCGGTAGGTGGTCAACCAGAAATGGCCTCGTCCAGCCTCTGACCTCCGTTCTAGTGCTGCCGTTGACTCCACTGCCAACACCAACTTGGTGTACTGGGGCGGCCACTTGCTCGCGCTGAAAGAGTCTGCTCTTCCATACGCCGTGGATGCGCAGACTCTCGAGACTGTCTGCTACGATCCATTCGGCCAGATCAAATCCAAGACCTTCACCGCTCATCCGAAGTATGATCCCTACAAAGACGAGCTGGTTGTCTTCGGCTACGAAGCCAAGGGCCTTGCCACGACCGATGTTGTCACCTATTCCATCACACGTTCTGGGGAAATTATCAACGAGTTCTGGCTTCACCAGCCACATCCAACACCTGGATTCATCCATGACTGCGCCATCACACCGAACTGGCTGATTCTCTTTGTCTGGCCTTTCGAAGCGTCTATCGAACGAATGAAGCGAGGTGGCCACCACTGGGCGTGGAGCAACGATCGCGGAATGACGTTTATCGTGGTCCCTCGCGACGCCGCTAACCCTGTCGCCCCAGGCTGGAAGCCGAATGAGGTCCGGTCCTACGGCTGGAAAACGGGCATGGCAATTCACACCGCCTCCGCTTGGGAAGATCCATCTTCGAAGCAAATCTTCGTCGAAAGCTCTCGGGTTCACGACAACCCTTTCCCATTCTTCCCTCCAGACACACCAGCTTCACGTATGCCGGAGCCAGACACGACCGCCGATTATGTTCGCTGGACCATCGACCCAACGCAGCCCGATCGTAGCCCGCTACCAGATCCACAGGTGATTGTAGATGTGCCTGCGGAATTTCCACGTATCGACGAGCGATTCATGACGTCTCCTTACGATGTTGTGTGGATGAATGTCTTCGTCCCGCAGCATTCCGACGGCTCGAAGAATATTTACCACGGGCTGAACGGGTTGGCCATGCATCGCCACTCCACGAACGAAACGAATTGGTTCTATGCTGGGGATGAGTCGTTGGTGCAGGAGCCGATCTTCGTTCCAAGGACGAAGGACGCTCCAGAAGGAGATGGCTGGGTGATAGCGTTGGTAGAGAGGACCGGGAAAGCGGCGAGGTGTGACTTGGTGGTCCTGGATACGAAGGAGTTCGAGAAGCCTGTCGCGATTGTGCAGTTGCCGTTCCACATGAAGGCGCAGGTTCACGGTAATTGGATCGAGGCGGAGGCACTGGGAGGGTACAAGTCGATCACCAGGGAGGTGAAGGACTTTGAGATTTCTGGCAAGGGAGCGCTTGAGCCGTTGTGACGAAAGAAATCGCTTAACTTGTCCCTTCTGAACTGCCAGCCATGATCGAATCCGTCGATAGCATCGTATCGAGTCTGGCTGAAGAAGCCTGCTGTCTCGAATGCATCGCGAGAGGACATCAAGCTGGTTGTTGATGGTGAATGGAATGTAAAGCGTGGCGAGTTGACAATGGAAAGGCAACACCTGCAGAAATGGAGCCCCAGGTGAAGCTTAGTCATTGGATCCTGCCTCAGGCATAAACAGTTCTTACGCACTTCCCTTCGTTGCTTTCCGACGACCATGGACGTCAGTCTATTGCACATTGACGGCCACTTCCCATCTTGACCGCGCTAAGGTATCCATCATTCTCGCGGCCTTTCTGTCAGCGCAAAATCTCCCAGACGAATCAAAACAAGCAATCAATGATAACATGGCGTACAGAAACAGCTGTGTTGGTCATGACATTTTCAAGAGGACCGCTCGCCGCCATCGACATCAAATCAACCACGTCAAAAAGGCTCCTCTCCAGAAGTCTCTATGCACCAGCGGGCATTGCCTTCGATACTAGGCATCAAGTTCACAACGCTACGAGCACAGCCCGGTCCGGCCAAGGTGGCCAAGGTCGAATGGCGCCGCAAGACCCTCTTCTGGCTTCACGCGATATCTTCTGCCAAGGCTTCCAGAATTCACCTCGGGGCGTAGTCGCCTGTTTCCGCCGATTTTAACGTCTAATCAACATGGTCAGCTGTGAAATCTAGAAGCTAAACACACAGCCTAACGGCGATTGCACGTGGCTATGCCTGTTACCAAGCCTTGGTCATCAACGCTCCTTCCTATCCAAGCAGAAACCAAGACCTTGGAGCAAATTTGCCATCGACCAAGCAGACCCTGCTATGAACCATTCTTCGACCGCACTGATGAGGCTCAATGCCCTGCGTGGAGACATTCGGCATTTGGAACAAGCTGTTAGCTCAGCAGCAGAGCATGACGAGGAGATTCTTTGGAGATGCCAATTCGTCAACGCATAGTGCCCTGGCGCCAATGGACGGTGCCCACATCGTTGCGGAGGAAAGGAAAACGATGGGTATGTGCTGAACGAAAGCAATAAGTATCGAGGACTCAGTCCGTTTCATTCAGCTTCGTCATTTACCTCGTCCTCTCCCTCAGCTCTCACATACCCGCAAACATGATTTTCTCCCGAGCCTCAAACTTGGCTGCGGTCGTGGCTGCGACCTTCACAGGTGTCTTTGCTTGTCCCGAACACGATTTTCATGCAGAATCGAAGCGAACCGATCTTCACATCAAGAAGCGAGCAGACGACGCTGCTACTGAGTGGGCGTACGAGGCATCGTACAACTGGGGCGAATTGAGTGAGAGTACGTCCGAGGAGAGTATGAGAGCCGTTCCGGACTGATTCACTGACGATCTCACACAGATTACACACTCTGCCAAGCCGGCACCCAACAAGCACCAATTCCTCTGCTCCTCACTCAAGGCCTCTCCCTCGTTCACCAACCCGACTTCTACAACTACTCCGACTCCACCAACGGCTCTTTCTACAACTGGGGCTACGGCCCAGCCATGACACTGTCCCACCCGGAAGACGACTACACTACCCTCCCAAGCTTCACCTTCGACGACGGCACCATCGGCGATGGCAACGAGACCGTCTACATGACCGGCTGGCACATCCACGCTCCCGCAGATCACTCCGTCGGGGGCCAGCGCAGCAAAGCCGAACTCCACTACGTTCACGTTGACGCCGAGGGCAACCCACGAGCTGTGCTAGCTTTCCGCATCGATCCGGGTAACAGCGACTCGGCCTTCTTCCGGCAGCTGCCTGAATTGATCTCTTTCCGCAATACCGACATGCGCACCAACATGACGGATTTCAACCCATACATGGCATTGCAAGAGGTCAACATGTTCAGCGAATTCTGGACGTACCGTGGATCTTTGACCAGCCCGCCTTGCACGGAGGGCATTCGATTCTATTTGGCGAGGAACATTTTGTTCGTGAGTGTCGAGCAGATGCAGGCTATCCTTGCGGTGTCGACGTACTCTGCACGAGCGGAGCAGCAGGTCTGGCAGCATCAGATTAATGCTTAGGGGAGCGAGATGGAGCGTTGACGATATACGAAGATATCATACAGATAGATGATTCGTCATTATGGCTGTTGCAGTTTTTCTAGCCAATTGCATGAGACGATGTTTGTCGTCGTCTACCAGTAAAAGCTCCAAATAATGGCCATCACTGACGCAAGCCACACTGTACTCGCCTCTCTCCCTCTCACTGCCGCTCCCGTTGAGGAAGTACTGGCCGGCGCCGAACTGGTGTTTGTGGCCGTTGTACCTGAATTTGTCGTTGTCGCACTGCCTGGCAGCTCATTGCCGGTCGCTGTTCCATTGTTCATGAATACCACGCCTACCGTGGGATTGTAGCTGCAACCGAGCACCGAGCAAAGATATGTGCCTAGTTCATCGCCGGTGTAAGTCGAAGCTCCCTGGCTCAGTTCAGAAAGCTGAGACAATGCGGTTTGCGAGGCTGGAGGCAGGATTTGGCTGTAGAAGACTGTTTCGGTGAGGGCAGGGCTGCCACCAGCGGAGATCGGTCCTGGTGCAGTGGGAATGAGGGTAGAGACGGGAGTTTCTGGAGCAGGTGCTTTGGGAGTAGACACTGGAGGTTCTGGACCAGGTAATCCGGAAGTAGATACTGGGGCGACCGCTGCGCCAGTTCCTGCGTTGCTGACCGAGGCGACGGGTGCGGTCGCAGGCTGCTGTGACGGCTGTGCAGGGTTCGCTGGCGATGTTGCCGCGTCCGATGATTGTGCGGCAAGAGCAGGTTGCGATACTGCTGGCGACGGCGCTGAAATATTACTGCCTTGGCTCGGGGCTGGAGCATTTGATGCAAGCACAGCAGACTCAGCCGGGACGTTAGGCGTCTCACTCGAAGTTGGGTCACCTCCAGCCGTGAGCGTGGCTCCGCGAGCGACTATGTTCGGAGCCTGACTGAACGTGAAAATTTTGGATCCTCCTTCGCCCTCTTGTCGTCGGGCCTGCCTTGCGCGAAGTTTTTCGGGTGGGGTTGTGACTTCGGGGGAAGGGGTTGCTAGAGTTGCGGTGGTACATTGGCCGAAGGGATTGCCCTCGGGAAAGTAGTCAGTCAGGTCTGGCAGCAGATAGTCGGTCACTGTGGAACCAAGCCCTGTATTGAATACTGCAGTGCTGGCGACCGATCCGGTATAGACCACGTTGGTGAATAATGTAGTGACCGTAGATGTGACGCATGACCCACCGGCAGGACCGCCGCAGACTCCAACGTTTTGAGCGGTCGCAGTAGGGCCGAGATTGATGTTCCATCCAGAGTCCCCGATCTGAGTTCTGCGAGGGTTGTTAGCTTGTGCCTTGCTTGATATAATTGGCTTCTTGTTACTCACACTGATGTCGATTGTCCGTTGGGAAGGTTGAGTCCTACGACGATGTTGCATTTGCAGTCGAGGAAGTTGCTGGGGCAAGGTGGAAAGGCACAGCTTGTTAAGCTAGTACTGTAGGATTGAGTAAATAGTTCGCTGTTGCAAGAAGTCGTAATGCAGGTCTGGCGAGCGGACGGGTTGACGAAAACAATCTCAGTCAGCAGTGGTGGGCCGTTCGGAAGAAGTTCCCAATGCACGTAGGCTCTCTCGTCAAAAACGATGGCGCAGTCTCGGCCTTGGCAGCCAGCAGAGTCCGGTGTAGGCACAGCACCAGTATTTGAGCACACAGGCGATGGCGGAGGCGACAGTAAAGACGCTAGTGGAGCAGCTTCTGTCACCGTTTCTGGAGCCGGCGGAAAGATTGTGACTGGCGGAAGTGGGACAGGCGTCTGCGTCAATGTCACAAGAGAGGTGACAGTCGTGCCTTGCTCGACGGACAGGACGGTCGACACAACTATAACTGGCTCGGGAGCTGCCAGAGTCTGCGTTATAGCTGGCAGAGTCTGCGTTATGGCTGGCAAAGTCTGCGTCATGGTCTGAAGCGAGTTGATTGTGGTTCCTTGCTCCACCGAAACGACGGTCGAGATGGCGGTGGTCACCACTGGTACGTTGTTGGTGACCGTGAAAGTCCGTAGGAATGTCTGACCTTCCTCAGTCACCGTGGAGACTGAGAGTGTTGGGACCAGGATCGTGGTGGGCACCACAACGTCTCGTGTTGGGGTCTGCGTCGTCACTATAGTTGAGCCATCCCTTGTGATCGTCTGAACCACCGTTGTTGGAACAGGGTATGGCACAGCAACTGACTGAGTCTGTGTCGTCACTACGACTGAACCATCCCTCGTGATCGTCTGAACCACTGTTGTTGGCTCAGGATATGGCATAGCAATTGATTGAGTCTGTGTCGTCACTACGACTGAACCATCCCTCGTAATCGTCTGAACCACCGTTGTTGGTACAGGGTATGGCACAGGAACAGATTCAGTGCTGATCACTGTATCCGTGCTGACAGATGTGTCCGTCACTGTCACCGTCGTCGTGCACTGATATGTTGACAAAGAGGTAGTGGTCGGCGTGATGACAGTCTCGCAAGGGACTTCGGTAGTACCTTCGTTCTCGCAATCGTAGTGGATCGTTGTAGATTTGTCCGGAAGGGTGGTGGAGCAGGGACTGTATACGGTGCTGTCGGAGTACTGGATGGGACATGGATCGTGATAACATGCCATTTGTCCGACAGAGACCTTTGTCACTGTCGAGCAAGAGTAGGAACTCACTTCGCCTGGGATCACCTCGACGGACGAGCACGGCGTGGTATCGTAGGTCGTGATGGGACAGCCATACGACGAAGTCTCTGGTGGTAGAGTAACAACCTGCGTGGACGTACACTGTGTTTCGACGACCGTGGTGTATGGCTCCGGATAGGCGTAGGGCGGCGGGTATTCATTAGCGCCTCGCTTGTTCCACGGCCACGACAAGCCGTTGACAGTGGTCGTACAGGCCAGGACAACGAGGCCAACGGCAGTCTTCATACTGATGCGGTTATTTGCGAATATGAGCTCGGTCTTGAGCTCTGCAGGTCCTGGGACAGCTCGTTGCACGAGCTATGCGATGTGAAAGGAGGAATGTAGGCTTCGAGATTACCGGGGTCTTTCGGGTTCGCGGGCATAAGCCAGAGATATGGAAATGGCACTTATTCACCAGCACTGCCGGGGATCACTGCTGACGGCTGTCCTTCAGAATGTACGCCGAGTCGTTGAAGAGTTCATGCTCCATCTTCTTGCATCACAAGGAGCTTCAATTGGTCGCTGTCGACAAAACGGTAAAGGCATGTCACCTCTTGGAGCTCACTGAGCCCTAGTCAATACAACGCGCAGCAAGGCTGAGAGTGAGGGAGGCATTGCTGGGCCGAGCAAAGCCTGAGCTGGGCCTCACCGGTGGATGGAAGCTGTCCTGTTCGGGATGAAGACATGCCAGCAATGCGGCTCGCGTGCATGAGGTTGCAGCATCTCCGCAGGTGGAGGATGGAGCTCAGAGGTGTTGAGGAGAGCAGCATGCATGGAGGAGTTGGTTCAGCCTTATTTGCGGGAACTTGTAGCTGATCGCCAGCGCTGCATGCGTCGCAAGGCTGTGGTGGGGAGCCAGAAAGTTGGCGTCGTGTCGGCAGACCATACTGCGAGAGCATCAAATCTCTGGAGCGATCTCGTCGCCTGCATCGGGACCTCGCAGAAGCATGGCACTCTCGAGGCCGATGCACCATCATGTTGACATCAAGGAGAAGAAGTGTTGTTCGACGAAAGAAAGAGCACCCTTCACCTCGGCTCGTGCGGGTCCGGGCCGTCTTGGCGCGTGCACGGGCGTCCTACTATCGCGGTCAGCTTTCCCTTCTTGCTCCATGTACCTCCATCCTTCCTACATGTATTTACGCCGACTACCAGTCCGATAGGTGAGCCTCATCAATCCCATCGCCTAGACTGCTGCACGCCGTGGCCGATGCTCCAATCATGGCACTCAAGATTCGCTCGGATGGAAGTTTGTCGCTGCACGCACGGAGTGGTACCCTGTTCCACGTTGCAGCAAGGCTCGCACCATGCTCGCTCCATCGCCATTATGGCGACGCAATCGATCGCGACTAGTCCGCGGTCCAGAAGTCTGGATTTCTGTCCAGACTGCGTGGGGATGGTGGAGCTCGAGTGACAGGTGTGGTGTGGACTGCAATGCCTCAGCCTCATCCTATAGAGCCTGATCGCCCGGGTTTGGGTCCTCGCATCTCTGTCACCGCACCGATCTTTCTCGCCGTTCTGGCCAAAACCCGCCTTCAAGCAGCACAGCAGAACTTTCCATCATGTCTGTTCTCAGTCTGAATCCAAGCTACGAATGGCAAGGGAACGATGGAAACTGGTCGACGTTCACGCTTCGATTGGGCACGATTCCTCAGCCTGTCCACGTTCTTCCTTCTACTTCGGGCTCGACAATACTGGTCGTTGACCCTCAAGGATGCGAGTCGGCGTTCACAGACTGTCGCGATCTACGAGGGTCCACTTTCAATCAGAATGATTCATCAACCTTCCGCCGCATCATGCAGTCAGAGCAACAAACGGCGTTCAACGTCAGCTTTGACTCAGAGGAGTCGCTCGGATACACAGCTCTGGGACCTGTAGGAGTCGAGAGCAAGGTGTTACTTGGCAATGAGGGAGCCAGTCGACCTCTGGATCCTCAAGTAATCCATTCCTACTACGATTACTTCCCGTTCTTGGGCTTCTTTGGGTTGGAGCAGCAGAATTCCTCAGTGTTCGGGGACGAAACGTACCGGAGCATATTGGGATCTCTGAGTAACTCGAGCAACATCCCAAGCGCATACTGGGCGTACACCGCCGGATCACACTGGACAGAGACATGGGCCAGCCTCACGTTTGGTGGCTACGACAAGGCACGGGGCGATATAAGTAAGGGGCTCGAGACCGACTTCAGTGGAGGGAGCCAGAACTTTCAAGTCTCCATCAAGGGCATTACGCTCCAGAGGTCCTCCAAGAATATCACTGCGAACGGCACCTTCCCTGTGACTTCATTTCTTGACTCGGTCGTACCGGAGATCTGGCTCGCAGAAGATACATGTGATGCATTTGCGGATGTGTATGGCTTGAAGTGGAATGAAGAGCATGAAATGTACTTCATGAACGAGTCTCAACATGCAACGTAGGTCGAAAGTGACGCTTTGCACAGCCCATTGCTGACTCCCATCACAGGAACCTGGATATCAAACCAAAAGTCACATTCACAATCATGCCGAATAATGCCGCTGCGGATAAGACGATAGGTATCGTCTTGCCGTACAGGGCCTTTGACACCGTTGCAAGCTATCCGCTGGCGGGCATTCAGAATCTGACCGGCCGGCAGCGCTACTTTCCACTGAAACGTGGAAGCCCAACGCAGCAGTATCTCGGGCGAACCTTTCTTCAATCAGCGTACGTTCCATGCCGAATGTAAAACTTTGAGGCTGTACCTAACACCAGACAGATATATGGCCGCAGACTACGATCGTCAGAAGTTCTACCTCACGCAAGCGTTGTATCCAGACTCGCAAGCCTCATCGAACATCGTCAAGATCAGCAAACCTGGTAGCAGTAGCGAAGGACTAAGCACAGGTGCCATCGCCGGCATTGCAGTTGGTGCAGCGGCGATAGTAGCTCTCGCAGGCGCCGCCATTTTCTGGGTTTGGCGGAAGAAAATGCAAAACAAGAAAATGCACTACAGTGGCTCATTCCGGGCTTCAAGTATTGGTGGAACGACAATGGATGGTACCCACGAAGGCATGCTATCACAGGAATACTTCAAGCCCGATGGACACAATTCCGAACTCCCAGAAGACCAATTCAAGCAGGAACTCGATGCCACGACTACGGCTCGCGGTTTTGTACGCCAGCATCGCGCTGAGCTCTCGGGCAGCGTCCGTCGCACGAGCCAGCAATCCGGCCTTTCGAGAGACAGTGCAGTGTCGCCAATGGGAGACCGTGGAAGACGTCCCGTGAGCCATCTAGTGCAGCAATCGCCCGCTTCATTCGGACAGCCTTCACCACCACATCTGTCGCATCGCAACTCGGGTCAATCTTCGCCTGGTGCTCCCTCGCCGCCGATGACCGAGTCGCAGTACTGGGGTCTCAGCGGACCGTTTGAGCTGTCGGCTATATCGCGAGACCACGCTAGTCCTGTGCTTCCTGATCCAACGATTGAGCCGATTCGCAGTGAACCGATCACAGTATCGGACTTGGACGCTGGTACGGTCGACAGCGCCGTCGTTGCTCCGCTGTCTGTGCAAAGGACCGAAGATACGGCGTACAACGAACAGCTTCATGCGAATATGCGTGGCCCAGTACCTGACGGCAGGTCTTGAGACGGCGAATGCTATTTATTTTGCGTGCGTTACTCTCATAGCGCTTATTGATCGTCGCGATTGCTGACTTTGTTTCCATTTATGCATAGCTGTACTTTCTTCCGCATGCAGTAAACAGTCCGTACCAGCAAGATGATGTTGGCCCGCCTCAGTGAGTGTATTGCGTACGCAATGTCGCTGTCCATATCATGACGCCGCGGCTTCGACTCGTAGAACTTCCAAAGAAACTGTGCTTCCGAACAGGTCTCTGCTTCCAGACGCAATGTCACCGTGTCAAATAGAGGAACCGAGTTCTCCACCGTCAGCAACAACTACATTTGGGGCATGAGCGTCAACGGCCAGGATCTACTGTATGACGGGCTGACGAATATCAGACCGGCGGTGCAGTTGAGCTCGAAGTGCAGGTACGAGACTGTGGCGCAGGCACTCGACTACGAAGGAGTGAGGGTGGACAAATTTCGGGAGGTGGGAAAGGGGGTGAAGGGCTTGGTGGAGACTGATAGACCGGAATTGATGAACTTGATTGCCAGCATCAAGCCAACCACTTCAGCAAAATGTGAGTATTCACTCTCCTGTTTGTCCCGGTCGATCGCCAAGAGTGAAATACGTGCTGACGTAGTGGTACTGTTTGCTAGGTGATTGTGGTGCCATACCACGACAATGTGCCCCGGGCATTCTACAAGAACGGCGGAGAACAATCCAATGGCAATCATTGCAACGGTAAGGTCGAATGATGTCGAGAAGAGTGAATACGACAATACCACAAGATGCGCAACAATACCACATCTCGACCGACAATAGCAATTCACTTCACTTCTTGTGGGGCACTTTTAGCGCATTGAGTGGCCTTTTCTTCGTATTGTCGATTTTCTCCCACTCATACTACTTAACTCCCAGCAATCCCTTTCCCTCTTTCTCTTTTCTTCAGCAACATCAGAGTCTTATTTTGCGCTGGCACCACGAAGCACCGTCCGTCTCTCCAATTTTTGAACGTCGACCAAGCCTCCGACCGCTCTTCTCTTCCCTTGAAAGCGACCACCAACGCCCGCCGTCCGTCTTCTCTCTTTTTTTGACGTCGACCACCAAGCCTCCGACCGCCTTTCTCTCTCCTCGAAAGCGACCGCTTACGCAACGGACCGTTTTCTTCTCCCCTTGTTGAACTCGACCACCAAGCCTCTCTGTTTGCTCCTCTCTCTCTCCCTTCCGACCGACCGACCACGCCACCGACCTCCGCACCATCACCACCACCGCCACCATGAGCGTCGAGCTGGAACTCGTCCTCCTCTGGGTCCTTGGGGTGACCTTCTTCTCCTCCCGCGTCGGCCCAGTCCGCAACCTCCACGATGAGGACCTGCACCTGTGGTTGTTCGCTCCGGTCCTCCTGTCTCTCGGTCTGCGTCTGGCTTCGGCCATCTACCTCCCACTTTGCGTCGCCTCGAAGAGAGCGTTCGCCGCCTTCCTCGCCGCCCTGCCTTCTCTCCTCGCCGCCGCCGGTCACTCTCTCGCCCGCGACCTCTCCAACCTGGCCATTGAGCTCGCCATCGTGCTTGCCTTCTCTTGGATCATCTTCGGAGTCACTCCCTGGATTTGCCGCGTTGAGCCCCGCCCTCGTCCTGCCCTCTGCCCCGAAGAAGCGAAGACTCGAGTCTCGCCGCCGGCTTCTCCTCCCGCTGCTCCTCCGCTTTCTCTTCCCGCTTCTCTCCCCGAATTGCAGATTTCGACTGCTCTTCCTGGCCCGCAGATTTCGACTGCTCTCCCCGGCCCTCCGATCGCGACTCCTCTCCCCGTCCTTCCGATCTCGACTCGTCTTCCTCTCCCGGCACCAGCTCCCACTCCCACACCAATCTCCATGCCAACGGCAGCGGTCACCACTGGACCTGCAAGCTGCCCGCGGCTGGAGGAGGTAGTAGAGGAGGAGGTAGAAGCATCTCCGGCGCCAATCCCCGCGACCGCACCACCATCTCTGCCGCCCGTTCCCGCCACCGCACCACCACCGTCGTCGACCGCCCTCCCGACCACATCATCTCCGCCGGCCTCTCTCCCAGCCGCATCATCTCCGGCACCAGCGCCAACGACTGTGCCAGTCTCCTCGTCGCCAGCACCGCAACTGGCCACCATCATCAAGAAGAAGGAGATCCGAGCTCCGCGCCGCCTCCTCTCCGCCCGATTCCGCCCCATCGGCTCTCCCGCGCGACGACCGCAAACCTTCCGCCACCGCACCATTCAGACGCACAGCCTTCGTGTAGAATGGAGAGCGGAGCGGTTGGTAAAGGAGGTCCGCCGCGCACAACCCTCTCTCCCGGTGACCGCACCTCCCCCGGCCGCTGAGCCAATGGCCAGCGAGCCCATCTCCGAGGAGATCTCCGAGGAGATGAACCTGGACGGCGCCAATGAGGAGGAGAGCGTGGTGGCAGTGTCGGCGTCGGAGATGGAAGCAGGTGAGCAGGAGATGGATGGTGTGGAGGCCTCCTCTTCTCTCCCTGTGGCCCATTCTCCCGCCGCGCCGGCCGAAGTCGCCGCTCCCCCGCCCGCCGCCGCCGTCTCCGCCATCTCTCGGCAGCAGGAGATCGAGACTGTGGTGGCGGAGTTCGTGACCGCCTACCAAATCCTCAAGCATTTGTTGAGGGATGATGTCATGGGGGAAGTGTACGACATTCCCGGGAGGTACGGGTTGTACCTGGGGGAGAAGTTGCCCGAGTGGCATCAGGTCGCCTCCGCGGTGGCGAGGATGAGGGAGGTGAAGGGAGAGGCAGAGGCCGGGGGAATGGGCAGGATGGCCGATGTTCAGAAGAAGGCGGCGTTCATGAGCGAGCAATTGTGGTTTATGGGAGGGGAGAACGACGGGTACGACCACTTCGTGGGAGAGTTGGAGTTTTTCGTGGGGGTGATGGGAGATCTCTCGGAGATCGAGGGGCCTCGCAAATACAAATGAATAAGAACGAAGCATGACCGAACAGTACTCTCCGTCCATGACAATGATGCGAATGACATGCCTTCAACCTCGGATCGGCTGAAGGAGAGCAATACCGTAATTGACAGCGAATGCTTCGGTCTGCAAGCGCCTTAACCATAGCAATAACTCGAATGACATGCCTTCAACCTTGGATCGGCTGAAGGAGAGGAATAACGTCGTTGACAGCGAATGCTTCGGTCTGCAATCGCCTTGACCATGGTAATGATATGAATAACATGCCTCCAGCCTCGAATCGGCTGAAGGAGAGCGTTTCCGTTGTAGACCGCCGAGATGTTTCAGATTGCAAGCGCCTTGACCATGGTGATGATCCGAATGACATGCCTTCAAGATGGAGATGCCTGAAGGAGAGCCTTCCAGTCGTAGACCGCCGAGATACTTCAGTTTGCAAGCGCCTTGACCATGGTAATGATACGAATGACATGCCTTCAAACTCGAATCGGTTGAAGGAGAGCATTCCCGTCGTAGACCGCCGATGTTCCAGATTGCAAGTCCCGCAACCATGGTAATGATACGCATGCCATGCATTCAAGGTAGAAATGCCCGAAGGAGAGCAATCCTATTGTAGGCACCAGAAAAGTTTCGGCCTGCAAGCGCCTTGACTATGGTAATGATACGAATGCCATGCATTCAAGGTAGAAACGCCCGAAGGAGAACGATACAGATTCTGTTTCGATTCACGGATGCCTCGACCATGGGAATAGAACGAATACCATGCCGTCAAGCTAGATTCTTCCGAAGGAGAGCATTCCCGTCGTACACCGCCGAGATATTCCGGTTTGCAAGTCCCTCGACCATGACAATTATACGAATGCCATGCATTCGAGGTAGAAGCGCCCAAAGGAGATCGATACGACTTTCGTTTCGATTCACTGATGCCTCGAACGTGGGAGTAGAACGAATGCCATGCGGTCAAGCTAGATTCTTCTGAAGGAGAGCAATTCCATGGTAGACAGCCGGGTTTTGGATTGTAAGTGCCTCGACTGTGGTAATGACACGAATGCCATACGTCCAAGGTAGAAACATCCGAAGGAGGATAATCCGATGCATGCGGTTGTTCCGCTTTGCGGATGCCTCGACCGTGTTAACAGTACGAAAGCCATACCTTCAGGCAAGAAACGCCGGACAGAGAACATCTGCGCCGAAGATAGCTGAGCGAATGCCTCGACTGTGGTCATGGCATGAATGACATGCCTTCAAGCTAGGCACGCCCGAAGGAGAACAATCTCAGCGGAGAGCGCTGAGATGAGGACATCGTGTGCAGATGCGTCGACTGTGCTTACGATGCGACTGCCGTACGTTTGAGCCATAAACGTTCGACGGAGGACAATCCCGTCGTGGATAGTTGACATACAAACCTCATTTCGACTCGTGGGCGCCTCGACTGTGGTAATTGTAGGGATGCTGGGTCTAGAGTCCAGCACGTCCCCGAGGTGAGCGTTCGCATCCACGAGGAGAGCATTCGCATGGTAGGTAGCTGATAAGCCATTGCATTTGCGATATCGAGAGCTTCGATTGTAGTGATGGTGGCAATGCTGTACCCATACTCCAGGATATTTCAAGGAGAGCCTTCGAGTAATGGGCAGTGCGATAGCGAGTGCTTTCCCGATCTGCAAAGCTTCGTCCGTGGCAATGGCGGCCATGCTGTGCGTATGAACCACAAGATCCTCAAGGAGAGCATGTGCATCGTGAAACCTGAAACGCGAATGCCTTTCATCTTTCGAAGGCTTCGTCTGTGGCTACGGCTGTCCGTACCAGCCAATCTTGCGCCGGACAGACGACAGTCGATCGGACTGTTCTCGTAGACATCTTGCCTTTGGAGGATCGCTTTCCTGGCCATGGGAACACGGACAAAGCTGTATGCATGGATGCGTTCTGCCAGTGGGAGAGTGGATGGGATGGTGGTCGACTCGCCTCAGACCACAGTATGCTCATCTCCTCCGTCGGTGGTCATCGTCGCGGTGCCGTTCACTTGGGCTTTGAGGGTACGATGGTCAATCGAGATCATCTTGTAGACTCAGCATCTCCGTAGTGTGCGTAGGCAACCACGAAAGTGGTCTGCCGACCGAGGAATGATCTGGAGCTAGATGCTCGAAGGCATGGTATTTTCAGTATCCTGCCCTGCATGCTCGCCTTCGAGGTCGAAGCTATGCGGATGAGCGTCTTCGGACATGCAGAGATCGACGCCTGTTGACCACGAGAAAGGCACTGACGTGAGCAAGACATGGTGAAAAGTGAGGTACGTACAAGCCAAAGAGTAATCCAATTCAGCTCAGCGCAAATTCCCAAAGCTTGAGGCTCGCATTGTTGCCGCTTCTCCGTGGGAAATACATACACATTTCATCCCACTCGCGCGCTGTGACCTCAATCCGTTCCCCATAAAGTACATGTAAGAACGCCCGCCATTGCGCTTTTCCATCCCATCAGTCGCATCGTGTTTGCCGGCGTGGCTCGTCTTGTCCTTTCAACCCTCGACGAAGTTCGGATCCCCTCTGAAGACTCTGCTCGGTCAAAGGGAATCAGCATCAGCTCATCAGAGGCTTCAATCTACGAATTTTCTAAGCGTTGAGCATGAGATCCTATTTTGATGCGTACCGACCTGACGTTTGGGAAGAGGAGGGAAAGATCTGTGCTCGGCAGGTCGCCGCAGGCGGAACATGCTGGATGGTGCGGTGTCAGGGTAGAAGGAAAGGAGAGAACTTACAGGTGATTCTCGTAGTAGTCGAGCAGCCTCTGTGGGCACTTAGTCCTCAACACATCCATCTTGTGCTGGGTTTTTTTGCCATTGGTCCACTCCAGCATCCCATTGAGAGACTTGGTGTCCTTTGAATTTTTGCCGCCTCGCACTGCGTCGCCAGATGGCTCGTCCTCGATGATAGCTTGTACGGCAACGACGTCGTTTTCCCAGGTGCCCAGCGGCGGCGACCACTCGCCATTTGCGCTCTTGGATCCATTGCCCTTCTGACGCTTTGCAGGCGGGGCTGGAGAGTCGATGTCGCCAGTGGTGCGTCGCGCGGCCTTCGTTTTGGCGGTGGTCTTCTTCGCAGAGCCTCTCGTGGGTTCCGGAGTGCCGCCAATGGAGCGGTGGTATTCCTTCAGAAGCTCGACTGCGCCGGTGCTGGAAAGAAGGTCAGCTGTGAACTTCGCGTTACGGTACCGAGCCAGAGTGCGTACAGGTTCTCTTGAGGCTCCCAGGTCTGATCAGCCTCGTCTTCGTATCCCAACCACTTGATCCTGTACTGGATCTTGCCTCGCTTGCTCTCGTGATCCAAGATCTTCTCGACCTGGTATTCGTCTTCTTCCTCTTCATCGTCATCGTCCTCGCTCTTTGGATCCTCGACAGCCTTGGGGCGAGCGGGAATGGCATCTGGAACGTCGATGTCCGAGTCCTCGTTGTCGGAAACGGCCGCTGTGATTGATGTGTTAGTCCGGCGCGTGGTCGAAGAAGTGAGGGAGCTCCGGAACTTACGAGGCATTGCGGCGGTTGTTGGAGTCGCAAGTTGTCGCGTGCAGTGGTGTTGTGCGAAGTGTAGCTGTATGCTATGGTCGATGCGTGTTGTTGTAGTATGCTGTGATCGAGAGTGACGTGGTGGTGGTAGAAGAGGTGGTCGAGCTGTCGGTGATCAATCTAGCTGGCGCAAAGTCGCGTTCTACGCACGGACCAACAATCGCATCTGCGCGCGAACGAAGCTTCGAAAAAGTGACAAGAAACAGAGATCAGAAGACACGATTCACTCCACCATACCACATCGACCCATCAACACCGAAACCGACTCTCATAGATTGGAATATTCCACCTGATTCAAGATCCAATTAAAGACCGATTGCTGGAGCAAAGGAGACGGAAGAAGCTGAAGGGAATCGTTGCCTGTGGGCATATTCAAACACAACATGGCAGGACAACCGATGCGTGAGTCGGGACCAGTATGAGAATGGCAAAGGATCTCAAGTGCTAACACATCTTTGCAGAGCTCGATTTGAGCAATGGTATGCGCAGCACATGCCAGACCAAACCTCAACCCAACTGACCTCTCCTCGCAGCACAAATCACCCAAGACGAGTCCGGCCGACCCTTCATCATTGTGCGTGATCAGGGCACGAAGAAGCGTACGCATGGCACCGAAGCCGTCAAACAACATATTCAAGCTGCTCGCGCTGTATCCTCAATCGTCAAAACCTCTCTCGGTCCTCGCGGTCTCGACAAGATCCTGATCTCCCCCGACGGCGATATCACAGTAACGAACGATGGCGCGACAATCCTGGGACAGATGGAGATCAGCAATCACATTGCAAAGCTGCTCGTATCGCTCTCACAATCACAAGATGCGGAAATTGGTGATGGAACAACAGGTGTGGTGGTTTTGGCCGGTGCGTTATTGGAGCAGGCTGCGGAGCTTATCGACAAGGGCATCCACCCTATTCGGATAGCAGACGGGTATGATGCTGCGTGTGAAGTGGCTGTGGCTGCGCTGGATGGAATCTCGGATGTCATCGACTTCACAAAGGACTCAAACGAGAACTTGTTCAAGGTCGCCAAGACCTCTCTCGGCAGCAAGATCGTCTCAAAGGCACATGACCAGTTCGCGCAGATCGCTGTGGATGCTGTACTGTCCGTGGCGGATCTCGAGAGGAAAGATGTCGATTTTGAGCTCATCAAGGTCGATGGCAAGGTCGGAGGATCACTAGAAGACACACTCCTCGTCAAGGGAGTGATCGTGGACAAGGACTTCTCCCACCCTCAGATGCCATCCGAAGTCAAGGACGCCAAACTCGCAATTCTCACATGCGCATTTGAGCCTCCAAAGCCCAAGACCAAGCACAAGCTCGACATCACCTCCGTCTCCGAGTTCAAAGAGCTTCAAAAGTACGAACAGGCCAAATTCGCCGAAATGATCCAACAAATCAAAGACACAGGCGCCAACGTCGTCATCTGCCAGTGGGGATTCGACGATGAAGCCAACCATCTCCTTCTCACCAACGAGCTGCCTGCAGTCCGATGGGTCGGCGGTCCTGAAATCGAACTCATCGCCATCGCCACCAACGGCCGCATCGTGCCGCGCTTCGAAGATCTGTCCGCAGCAAAGCTCGGCAAGGCCGGTATCGTCCGAGAGATGTCCTTTGGCACCACTCGCGAGAAGATGCTCGTCATTGAGGAATGTGCAAACTCTCGCGCGGTCACATGCTTCATCCGTGGCTCCAACAAGATGATCATCGACGAGGCGAAGCGCTCCCTCCACGATGCTTTGTGTGTTGTTCGCAACTTGGTCAAAGACAACCGTATTGTGTACGGAGGAGGCGCCGCTGAGATTGCATGCTCGCTCGCTGTTGAAAAGGCTGCGCTCGAGACTGCAGGGCTCGAACAATACTCCATGCGCGCCTTCGCAGACGCTCTGGATGCTGTCCCCATGGCATTAGCAGAGAACAGTGGACTGTCGCCGATCGAGACACTATCAGATCTGAAGGCGAGACAGGGCAAGGGCGAAGGCAGAGGGAGACTGGGTGTCGACTGCATGCAGACGGGAAGCAACGACATGAAGAAGCACTTTGTTATTGATCCGCTGATCAGCAAGAGGCAACAGTTGCTGCTGGCAACACAGCTCTGTCGGATGGTGCTGAAGGTCAATAATGTCATCGTGGCAGGGTCTGATGACAATGACTTTTAGATGGAAGGCATGGAGAGATGTTGAGATAACATGAGCGCATGTGGCACGACGGCGATTCACGAAAAGGGGACTCGTTCGATTCGCGGACTCGTCCGCAAAGACGGACTCTGACCGCTACCCAGTGCACAATGCCCCCAAAAGGTCAGATAGACGGGCACCACCAATTGAATGTCTTGAATGTCTCATGCTTTTGGTGCAGACTTGTACTACTAAAGTCCTCGTTCGCGGTATGGTTCACGCTTGCTGATTCTTACACGTGGACCAGGGGTGAGTCTGTGCGGCTTCCCGATCCGTGGTCTTGACACGAATTCTATCACGACCTCACCCTTACAGGATCCAATCGTCTTCTTCACTCCGCCCATGCAATCCATCGACTCAAAAGGATACCATCCACGCTTGCATTAATCTTGACTTCATCATAATGCATCCTTCACGGCTCGAATCGCATCCGGGCGCAGCGATGTCGGCGAGAGCACGGCAGCGCGCCTCCAAAGCAAGCTGCTCTCGACGATGGATTGAGCAGGAGCTTGCTTCGTGCATGAGCGAAGACAACAACGACGATTGATCGCGAAGACGGGAGACTCTACATGCGGTGCCATGCCACGTCGTAGGTACCACTACCTACCGCCGTCGGACGTATAAACGCCGCAAGCGCCGCCCTTGGCCGATGCCGCCACGATGATCGGCACGCAACTTCCGACTCATCCTTTATCCGCCAACGGCGGAAATGCATTCGACCCCACAGATAGATAGACCTGTCTCTGTTTCTCTGCATATCTTGCATCGCGGCGCAATTGCATCGAGGACTGGAGACTCGCACAGCATCCCTGGGCGTCTGCTGTGATAAATGGGCTTGGGCATCAGTGACTCTCGTTCTCGGACCTACGAAATTGAGAAATTTATACACATGAACCAACACTCATGAGCTACGCCATAGTCGCTGCGTAGAGCTACATACTGCATGTCGGCGGACAGGAATCATGGCCGCGAACGTCCAGTTTCGCCTGCGAAAATCGACGGCGAGACTCCGGACAGTGCTGCCACGACCCTTCGACCAAGTTCCGAGATCGACGAGGCAAAATATGCAGACTTCGAACTGGAACGGCTGGAGCAGCGAGTAAGGCTCCGGCGGAAAAGCATCGACAGCGAACACACTCTTTCGTCCGACGACGAGTTTACACATGGCGCCCAACAGCATCTCCTCGCCCACGATCCTTCCACTCAAACCTCCAATCTCATATCCGAAGATGGCGAACCTCCTGCAGCATCGTCAGCAGCCCAAAAAGTCTCCTGGTCATCACTCCCTCAAAAATCCCAGCTCCTCATCCTGACACTCTCCCGTCTCTCAGAGCCTTTGACTCAGACTTCTCTTCAGGCCTACATGTTCTACCAACTGAAGTCATTCACCCTTCCCGATGGCTCCACTCCATCCGACAGCACTGTAGCCTCACAAGCAGGTATGCTTGCGGCTGCTTTCACCGGCGCTCAATTCTGCACCGCTATTCTCTGGGGCCGACTCGCAGATTGGGAAGGCCTTGGAAGGAAGAGGGTCATTTTGATCGGTCTTTTGGGCACAGCGGTGGGAAGTCTTGGCTTCGGCTTCAGCGGCAGCTTCTGGACGGCGATGGCATGGCGGGCGCTGGGTGGAATTCTGAACGGGAATGTTGGAGTTATGAGGACGATGATCTCCGAGATTGTGAGGGAGAAGAAGTTTCAGAGCCGAGCGTTCCTGTTGATGCCGATGACTTTCAACATCGGAGTCATTGTCGGGCCGCTGCTGGGTGGATTGCTGGCGGACCCAGTCGGAAGCTATCCAGGACTGTTTGGGCCCGGTGGGACATTCGGCGGGAAGGATGGGGTGTGGTTGTTTGTCAGATTCCCGTACGCGCTGCCGAATTTGATCAATGCGGCATTCCTGCTCGGTAGTGCATTGTGTGTTCTCTTTGGGCTGGAGGAGACGCTGGAATCGATCCGGCACAAGCCCGACTACCCACTGAGGTTTCCAAGATGGCTGATCAGGATCGTATTCCGACGGAAACCGCGCCAAACGTACACTGCCATCGCCGAACAACACTTCGCCCCCACCGACATCGAGCTCAACGCACCCTCCTCTCCAACACCGCTCAAGCCCCGACAGAAGCTCCCCTTTCGCCGGATCTGGACATCAAACCTGCTCCTCACACTCTTATCCCATGGAATCCTAGCCGGACACGTCGGTACCTTCTCCAACCTTCTATTCGTCTTCCTCTCGACACCGCGGTACAATCCATCGGAATCGCCGACCAAGAATGCCCTCCCTCTACCACCCAACTATCGACCACACGCTCCATTCACCTTCACCGGCGGTCTCGCCCTCCCACCGCCTTCCATCGGCGCCGCTCTCTCCATCATCGGCGTAATCGGCATCTCCCTCCAACTACTTCTCTACCCCACCATGTCTTTCCGTCTCGGCACGACTCGCTCCTACCGCTACTCCCTCATGCTCTTCCCCATCTCCTGCACGCTGGTCCCTTACCTCGCCACCATCCCTTCCTCGAACGCTCCGCCCGCTCAAGCTTCCGGCGTACTAGTCTGGATGGCCATCGCCGTTGTGCTTGCCATACAAGTCATGGCGAGGACTTTCGCTTTGCCGAGTACGGCTATCCTGGTCAACAACGCGAGTCCGCATCCGAGTGTGCTGGGGACGGTGCATGGAATTGGGCAGAGTGTGAGTTCGTTGACGAGGACTCTCGGACCAGTGGCGGCGGGATGGTTGTATGGTGTTGGGTTGAGGAAGGGTGTGGTTGGGTTGGCGTGGTGGGTTATGGCGGGTGTTGCGGTGCTTGGAGCTGTGGCGGGAAGGTGGGTCAAGGAGGGAGATGGGCATGAGATTTTGTTGGAGGGGGAGGAGCTTGAGGGGAAGGGTTGATGGCATGGCCCAGGCTTCGATGTTGTGAAGACAGTCCGGAGAGCCAAGCTACGCTCGATCAGCTTGACTGACGAATCCGGATCGAACGACGCAAAGACGAGAAGGACCTCACTGGCACTTTCGAAGCGACTCACGCTCCATGTACTGGCTCGGTCTTGCGAAGCAATCGCGAGCGCAAGTCTATTCGCGTCGACATGGAGAAGCTCGGCCACGAGCAAGCATCCGGATTATGGAACAGGTTGAAACCACACTTGGAACCTTCGATTCGGGACCGGATGATTGTGCCATCGCAATCGTAATCCATTAGACGGTCCGAGGTCCAAGTCTGGGGCTGCAAGCATGGCATCGTCCCGATCCTGCTGTGTGACCGTGCTGCGAGAGATGCGTGGCTCCGGGCCAAGATCGTCATGTGCTGCGTTCGATGCGGCGACTATACTGAGCTGGAGAGAACGAGGGACCTCTTCTGAGGGCTGGAAGTAGTCCCAGGCTGCTGACAGATCGTCCTCGTCCATGGTAATTTCCTGCGGGGCAGCGGATATGCAGGTCTTCACTGTTGCGGCTTCGATGTCTTCTGATTTGGCATGATCGCCCTTGCTTGCTCGCGACCTCTTCGATGACTGCTTGTCTAACTCTTTCGTTTCATCGACGCTGTCAACTGCGACTGGGAGTTGGATGTCTTGGTCTTGCTCGACCTTGTAAGAAGACTTCGCAGGAGCTTCGCGGGCTTCCGAAGTACCCTCTGATAGCTCGCAACAGGGCTCTTTTCCGCGAAGACGCTCTGTCTCTTCGAATGGCAATGTCTCAAGATCTGCACTTGCATTACCGGCGAGATCAATGCTAGGGGCTGCCGAGGGCGGTGGGCCAACGACCTGATTTCCTGGAATTCGTCTCCTTCTCTTGGACTCATCGCGCTTCCTAATGTAGGCCAGAAACGTAGAACCAACTCCGTCTGGTGGCTGTGCTGTCGCCGAGTTGGATTGCTCTCCTTCAGCCGAAGATCGATCGATTCTCCTCGATCTTCCACGCTCGAAGTTGGATACTAGCCCTCGCCTGCTGGACAAAGCCGCCGGTCCGGCGTCGACTTTATCCTGAGAGACTTCAGTTATCGACTCTCCACGAGACCCCGCATTCTGTCGCGTTGCGCTTCTCGTGGTCGTTCCTGGCTTTTCCCGCCCAATACCGACGAGACCCTGCTGCTCCGAATAATCCTCATGTTCACGGGCGCCTGTATCGACTCTGGCAAATTTCCCGTCGAGATCTTCGTCGTTGAGAATGCTCTCTCCTCTTGTCGCTTCGCTGTTGGTCGCTGAGCGTGGATTATCAGATACAATTTGCGTCTTGAGAAGTCCCGGTCCGGATGAACTGCCACGAGTCCCCTTGTCAGGCGGAGGATTCCTAAACCTGCTTGTATCGGCACGTGGTTTTGCGGCATCTCTTGCATTCGCGAATTGTTCGATCTTCATAGTTCGCTGGGCCAATGCAGATCTTCGTGGTAGCTCAACCGCTGACTGTGGAGGAAACATCACTTCCAGTCCGATCATGAGTACGAGAAGGCAGAAGAGGGCGATCAAGTAAGGACCAATGAATGTGACTGTCGTGCCCACCACGAAGCACAAGATGCTATAGCCGTGATGAGCAAGGAGGAAGAGCCCGGCAAGAGTAGCGCGAAGAAGTGCGCTCATACAAGGCACGAGGAAGTCCCTCAGACTGAGCAGTAATATGCTTGCAAATGCGATGATCGTTTTTCCGCCGAAGTTGACCAGCACCAGAAGAATCCGCAGTATCAAAGATCCGGTCTCCGCAACCAGCCATGGAATCTCCCCAATCAGCCATGGAAATGCTTCGACAGCACGCTGAATGCCTGCGATGGCGGCGAAGTAACAGCGGATGATGCACGCCAGGAGCTATGAATCGATCGTCAGTACAACTTTGCAAATTAGTCTGAGCGGCTGCAGCATACTACCAAATCCCCGGGAAGGAGAATGATCCATATCGAGGGCTGCCTGTAGAGATTGTACCAGTAGGTCAAAGCATTTGCCAGCACGGCGATGAATGCGAGAGGGAACCAAGCGTCGACCATCATGGATGTATTGAGGTAGGATCAATTGAAGAGTAGTACCAGCGCAGTTCACAATGATGCTTCAGATGATTGATATATGGGTTCGATGGACCGTAGCAAGTTGAGACATGGTTGACGTCCCACTGTCCCCACATCGGATGAAGTGAATGAATTCAATGTGTCTAAGACATGCATCAGCGGAGACACTCGTTCTGCTTGCGAGAACTGACCTCCAGTGAAGTCTTATCGCATTGGGAACAAGTCGAGCCGAACATGACAGGCCATCGAAACCGCAAATATGACTGTCGTGCTAGAATATATCAGCTGTTTTCAGGACCAGAGATACCTGCTTAATTCCTGCCCCTTCCTCTTCCCCCGCCCCTGCCTCTTCCTCCGCCTCTTCCTCTTCCTCTTCCTCCAGCCCTCCCTCCTCCTCTGCCGGACCTGGCATTACCATTCTGATCTCCCGAGCTCTGTACCTGCGCCGACCTTGCCTCTGCTAGACTTGCTTCTATCTCAGCTTGGGTCCGACCGTCCTGCGGTGTGCCAGATTGCTGAGCATCAGCCCGCGGCGAGCCTTGCTGTCGGCCTCTCGGTGGATTGCGGCCATTCCCACGAGATGCTTGTCCTTGTTGCGATGCGTTCTGGTCCGGTGAGCTGCGCTCATTGTCCTCTGGTGCATTATTTGCCGGCATATTTTGGGATCGAGAGTTGGACGGCTCTTGGTCTTCCCCACGATCTGAATTGCGGTGCTGAGGATGATGAGCCGAGGAAGATGCTTCAGCATGAGAGTCCTGTTCAGAGTGATCCCGTCCTAGTTCTGTTTGCTGAGGCGAATGGCCTTGGTATGGGCTCTGTGATTGCTCACGGCTGCTTTCTTCCCTGTAGTCAGGCAGATCGTCGTCGAGATAGTCACTTTGCGTCTCGTATCCCTCGTCTCCCACTCCGGTCGCATACGGCTGCTGTGATGCAGCGGCTTTTCTCAACCACTCTTCTGTCGCCAGTTCATTGCGAGCCTGCTGCCTCAGCCTGTAGCGCTCGTTTTCTCTCCACTCGGCAGTTTTCCTAGCTTCCTCCGCTAGGAAGAACACGCACTGGGCTTCCATCCTCGCCTTCTGCTCTGCTAAGTCTTTCGCAGCTTTTATGAGTTCCCTTCGCTGCATAGAGGTTGACTGTCCCTCCGTCGTCACCATCGAGTTTGTGATTGCTGTTTCGTGAAATAGCTGTTCTGCGACTTGTGGATCGGGAATTTGATGCACTGCAATGACCTCTGCCTCCGCTGGCGTTGGAACATCCTCCTCGTCTACGATTGGAGCTGTAGTCTGCCACTTCTTCGGATGATAACTTTCTCCCTGTGCGTTCATGCCGGTCGGCCTCAATGGAATGAGGCTCAAGATATGGTTGAGCTGGTAGTACGGATGATCATTGTAGATCTCCACAGATTCACCCCTTAGGCCTGCGAGAATATTCGCGATCCCTACAGTCTGTTGTATCAAAGGTTGGAGTTCCCGACATCGAGCTTGGGACTTCTGTCCGTCAGGTCCTTCGATCGACTCCACAACTTCGTCCACGCCCACTGCACCGTGTATCTCCACAGCTTCCGGTGATATTGCTGTCTCATGGTCTGTGCTGGCAATGTCGTCTTGAAGTAGCTCGAGCAGTCCCACAACTTCCATCATTTCGCACTCCACTGTCGGGTGTGCAGCGAAAGGCGAACAGCCGCTTCCTGCAGCAGCGGAAGTCACTCTTTCGAGTCGACTGACGATAGCTTGGATCTGCTGCGTGATCTTGCGTGGTAGCCAAAGAAAGTCGATCGTTCTACCAGCTCGGCCTTGCTTTTCGATAGCAAGATAATCGCCCCAAAGATGGAGACATTGGCCACGAAGGTGTGTGATTTGTCGTGCCACAGCATGAACAGAGGAGTCGAGCGCCAGCGTTGGTGTTCTCTGCTGGCTGCTGGAATCTGACGAATCGCTCTGATTACGTTCATCATCTATTGCCACTCTTGGGGGCCGAGGGCCTGATTGGCGAGGTAAGCCTCGCGCTCGATACAGTGTCATCGTGGGTCGGGATGCAGATTGCGAAGCACTCTCTTGTCCGGAGATTCTTGTGTCTTTCGGCGAAGGCGGACCTGTATGTTGGCTTCCAACAGGCGAAGACGGAGCACGTATGGTCGATCTTGGATGGTCCAGTAAGGACGAGTCCATAAGCTGGCTTGTAGTAGCTGGAAGCCCGACATGCTGCTGCTCTCCTCCTTGTGTGCCGCCGCTGATGAGCTTCTTTGAAGTCACTGGCGGTTCCGGGTACTCTTCGAAAGTACCTGCCATGATGGCCTTGTGTGCGGCCCCCTGCGCCGTTGATAGATACCCTAGCACCCGCTGCAGCTTTCCTGGAAGCATTCTTGTTGCTACTCTGTCCACACGTCCAAAAAGTACGCGTAGACAATACGAAAGAACCGCATTGAGTGTTGACTTTGGCAACGAGAAGCCCATCATTTTGGCCAACACTTGGAGCTTCGGCGAAGCCCAGAATGCCACATCGCTTGTGAGCTGTTCAAGATGCGCGTTGAGTCGATCGAGCAATGTCGTAACTGCCATAAACCTATGAGGGAACATGGGAAAGACCATGCAGACCGTGCACGTGAAGATTATCAGTAATGCCACATGGTAGATGGTGTCGCCGGAGTCAGCGGTCCAGTATTTCCTAGCCATTAGGCCATAATCGATGTATCCCTACATAACGGCTGTCAGCCCATATCTGAGTGAGTAGTTCACAATGATTAACGATGAACGTACCATGGCAATGAGGATCAGTCTCATAGTATGAATTACTTTATCGAGAGGATCCAGATACCAGGGCCGAGTTTGCTGCCCTCGCCCCTGCTGATGCTGTGGTGGAGGCTGTTCGTCCATATTGACACTCGGTCGGTTGAGTCTGATGCAAGTCAAGTAACGCCTTCAAGATCGCTGTAGCCGGCTACAGTGGAAGGGAAAGGACTGTGTAAAGAAGCGAAGAAACTGAACGGAAATGGGAACGAGTGGGAAAAGAATGCGTCTCGGCATACTGGCATCGGTGTCGCTGGTGTAGGTATCGAAAGGTCGTCTGTCCTTTGTCGCAGCTTGCATATCTATTATTGACTTCTCGCCACCTTTGTATGGGACCTGTGATCAGATGGGAGATTGATGAGATGTAGAACAACAAAGGCGCGAAATTTGAGCTGAATGACAATGAACGTGAAAGAGACGCATTTTACCGCTGTCTCTCTGCAGGGAGAGAGATCCGTCCAAGCATTCGCAAGTAGACTCGCACAGCGTCGCACTCTTACCTGTAAGTACGAACCACTCCTTGCGAAGTGAGTCTGAACAAGATCGTTGTGTCGATAAACCGAGCTTTGTATCAATCTGGGGCCAATCAGCTCTTCCTGTGCCTGACGCATCGAAGGCATTCACATCCGTCCGCTCGCTTGCCGTCACCGCCAGCCTTCTTTCCGCCGCACGGTGCCAAAAGGACGACGCTCGTTGCCCGGCAGAAGTTCCGGGTTTGTACAATGTGATAGTGAGTTGCGCCGACTCAGGTTCCCATCTGCAACCGAGCACGTCTCTTTCAATGAGTGCATTGATCAGTGGCTTTGCGGCTTGTAGCTTCTCGTACGTCATGCTCTCAATGACAAAGGTCTCCTGAATGTCCTATGTTGTGTAAGCCGAGCTTGAATTGTTCGAGAGACAGTAACGCACTTCCAAGGCCTCGGAGCCTTCGTCAGTAGCATGAGCATCGGTATCAGGCATCCTGTAGTATGGAGCGCGAATGTCGATGGACGGATGAGAGCGTGATCAGTGTTGGGTCTTGAGCTTGGGATCATGGCGAGCAGGAGGAGGAGGAGGATGCAAAACGGCGGAGACAGGTCCGCCCGGCTTAGTCACGCTGTGGTAGCGCCATCGGTGTACCTACCTTCCATTGGGTCTACCTTACAAACTTTCTACCTTTACTACCTCACCTTCCGATTGCTGCCATCGTGCGTATCACATACAACCTCAGGCTCTAATTCTTTGGACCGGATCACACGAGATGGCGATGCATATTTGCTCGACCAGCATCTCGCCGCTCTCGACAGATATCCGAGTCTTTCTCGGTGTCGATGGCTTCTCTTCTAACACGTGGAGCTGTTTCTAGCGACAGACATCGGAGAACGTGCTGTTCATGAAGAGAGACGCACAAAGAACCACGATACCACCAAGGAACAGGCGAGCAAGGGAGCCTAAAGAATGACACGGCCAGAGGGCTGATCTGAGAGACTCCACGGGTCATGGATCTGTACCACTTATTGCGCTCACGACAAAGGCCACGTAATGAGTGGCAACGGAGGCCTCGCGCCATTTTGCTATTTCTACCTGGCCTCTGAGTCGTGAGTGCTCGACGTCGCAATGCCAATTGTCCAGGTTATATTCATGGAGCACTTCGAGATTCCATAAGCAATGGCATGTTAAACCAACTTCACGCCGCCGTCCTCTGAGTCGGAATCCGAGATCTCCGCTTCCCAGTCCTCCGCATCGTTAGAGCTGTCGCTCGAGTACTCTGGTGCAGCGTATGAGACTTTGAAGGCTTTCTGCTCAGTTCGAAGTTCCTCGGGCTTGTGAGAAGCGGCGTCGAGATCAGCCGGAACATCGAGCATATCATCGCCCGGCTCGCCATTAGACCTCCTTCCCGGAATTTTCTGCTCGTTGCTCGCGAGGGGAGGAAGTCGGAACTCCCCGTTGTCATCAATTGGTCGGGCTTCTGCGACCGCAGGCTGGGCCGTACGACGCTCCGTGCACACTCGCAACGCATCGAGGCTGTTCGATCCCGGGGCGGGCCAAAGGGCAACTTGAGGTCGTGTCATATGGGAGGTTGCCTGCTGCGCAAGGTAGCGTTTCTTGTCATTCGCCTGGACTTCCATCAACCTCTTGCGTCTCTCCTCGAAGCTTCTCAACGCCTCTTCGACTCTGGAAACCACCTTGCCAGCTTCTTCCTTGAACAGCGCCCCGTACTTGCCGACTCCCAAATTCCCCAATATCACTAACATATCCTGTACCTCTTTCGACATCTGGTTGATTTCCTCGAGAGTCCACAGAGCTCCGAGCGCGTATCCCAATTCGGTCGTACCATTGTTCAAATGTTCCGCTACATGTGTCAGATCAGCAATCAGATCTGTCACAATACCTCGAACCTTCGCCGTTTGCAGTTGAAGATTGAACTCCCTGCTACACCGGCCATAGGTATTGTGCCATGTCTGCAGCTGAAGCCATGACTCGTGGACGATCTCTGCAATGAAGGAGCGACTTCCGCCAGTGGAGGGCTCGACAGGATGGTGCAGAAGCGACTGAGAGCGTAATACGGAGCCGTGCGGATTCCAGAGTTTGCTGGGTCGAGAGGCGAATTTCTGTTGTGATTTTGTCTCTGCGTGCGAGAAAATGAAGTGGTCCGCTCCTGTATTTCCGAATGCGAAGGGCTGCCGAGTTGCAGACGAAGTTGAAAATATGCCAGACGATCGATGCGGAAGGCAGTATCGCTGGACAGAAGTCGGTCCTAGGCTCTCAGACAAGTAAGGGACAATGTCCGGCACCGACTGCATGGAGGGCGGAGGCTTGCTAAGCTGCGCTGGCGCGAGTGGATCCGGTCGGAGTGACGTGGAACTTCCTGTGCAATCTTCAGGAACGATAGTAGCAGCATCAGTTTGGCCTTCGACATCCGCTGCGATGGAAAAGGCTTGGGAGACTGCCGGGATCGCCTTATCGTTGCCTTCTGGTCCGCATATGGGCGTCTCGTCTGCGCACGATGGAAGATCCTCGTTCGATACAGCCGGCGAAGTCGAGCGCACCGTTGTCTCAGGTTTGTAGCGTGGCTTTGCTTCACTGCGCACGGAGTCGCGCTCGCGCATGGTGTGGTAGGTCGCGGTTGTCTTCTTCTTGGATTGCGCCATCGCTCGAGCCTGGCGCAGTGACAGTGTAGTAGGAGAGAGAGGCGAAGGCAGAACTTCCGGGCGTAGAGGCCGACAAGAAGGGCCAGTGTGCTGACTCAACTGACGTGAAGCAAAAGATTCACCTGCGGCGATGTTACAGGACGCTCAGCTCTCCTTGGTACATGCTGGATGCTAGTGGATGCCCACGGCAGTTTGCCTGGAGTGCGCGGTTCACGCTGCGAGGACTTGCAACCAATACAGGAAAGACGGTATGAGGGACGACGACCAGAAAACCATTCGCCATCTTCGTTACTCAATTATTTGCTAATTCTGTCTGTTCGTATCACAGGTTTTTCAAGATGCGGATCCAAGCAGACTTCAGACTGTTTCGTCCTGTATGCGGTTTCTTCGTTCAGATACCTTGCTGCAGACCTCCCGGCGGCTTTGCGTTCCAATCATGATTCGCTCGAAATCTATCGCTCAAAACGCCAAAAGCATGTACAAAACACTCAACTACGCTCCACCTACGCCAAATCGACGCCGCCATCTTCTGAGTCCGAGCTCGAACCGGAGTCCACGTCAGCCTCGGGAGCTGCGTGATGGCCTGCACATTCATCCTCGGCAGCGTCAGCCATGGCCTCATTTGCAGCGCATGCCGGCACTTTGCTCTGAGTGGTGATATCTCCTTTTGCCTCCTCTGTCTGCGAAGCGCCGAAGCTGAGCTCTTCGTCGAGGCTGGTCGTAGCGATATCGACATACGATTGAGTAGCCTCAAGGTCGGTCGTGTCCTGCCGCTCCTGCGCGAGAAGCTGGATTTCAGCCTCCATCTTCACGGCTACCGTCTTTGTGCCAAAAATTTGCGCCCGTTCGCCCTTACTATCGCTCTTCTTCACCACACTTCTGCACTCCATGAACCGCTTAAACACCTTCTCAATCCTCCACAATTCCCTCCCAACTCCATCTTTGAACCGCAACCCATGGTATCCAAGCCCCAAGACTCGCAATGCCACCCACACCGGTTCGATCTTCTCCAACATCTGGCGCACCTCGGTCTTATTCCACAGCATACCCACAGTCAGTTCCTGCGCTGAAATACCGGTCTCCAAGAAGTCCGCGACGACTCGCAATTGATGGACCAGGTCCTCGACACGCTTCCAGAAAGTTGGCTTGGACAGGCGGAGCTGAAATTCCGAAGGCTTCAAGCTGAATGTTGTGTGCCAGGCCTGCAGCTGCGAGCAGGACGTCTGAATCTTGTCTTCAACGAAGGAGCGGGCTTCGGAGAGGGAGAGGATCTCGGACGGATGAAGTGAAGACGAGAGATTGGTTGATGGCAGTGTTGGCTTGGTCACCGCTTCTTTCTCTGCGAAGACGGATGCTGGTTGAAGGGGGAGCTGAGGACGTCGAACCGATGAAGAGAGAGGCGTGGGTACGATAGAAGGGAGCGCAGCGAGTAGCGGCTGGACTGCGAAGCGGGACTGGTCTTCGATCTGGGAATGTCCGACTTGCGCTGCTGGATCATGGACGATCTGTTGAAGCGCAACGAGACGGTCGTTCCACGCATCCGTGTATTCATCGTGCGGACTCGACTTGCGCGGAGCTGGCTTGCGCATGGGATGCATACGGGAGTTCTTTGCGCCGGCCGCGTGCGACATAGTGTTGATCGTGGATGCGAATATATACTGAACGCGCGGAGGCTCCTGGAAGTCGCGATCGACCTGGCCGCTGAACGCCATAGCTTTCTCGATGGGTTCCGCCATGTTTGCAATTCGGTGCAAGGTTATCGGTGGATTGCGGTAAGAAAGAAAATCCAAGAAGAGAGTCAGGAAGTGTAGCAAACGACACTGGAAAGCCGCGCCAGCACTAGCGTCGAAAGTGACGTGAATTCGAACATTCACTTTGGCTGTTGACCTGGCCACGTGCGACTTGCATACAGTGGGCTGAGACCGAGAGACCGACTGGTGTTGTTCTTTGTCGTGGCTTTGAGCTAACATGACGACAAAGGCCAAGTCCATTAGGTCCCGGTCGAACTGCAGACACCTGACTGAAGAAGATGTATACAATTGCACAACAGTCGGTGCATTCCGCGAGCGCTTCATCTCTCCCAAGACGAGAAACATCCCTTATCGCAACAAAGCACCGCTGCGCGCCGCTTTCCGAGTTTCCTCCAAATCCACCATTCAGTCGCAGGAACATCGATCCCGGCTATTCCGTGCCCACCCCTTTCAATATGAGGACTCATCAATACATCCACAGACTTTCACTCAACCGCCGTTTCCATCAGCCACACAATACTGTCCTTTGCCGCAGTATGCTCCAGCGCAGCAGCCAGAATGAGCATTGCAATATCTGTTTGCAACGAAGGGGGCCGTCAGCAAGTCCGTCTCTCTTCACAACTCCCGGCGTGCGTGCGATTCGAATGTCGACTTACTGCCAACGCGGCTGGGAACCGTCGAGGCGATCTTCAGGTTCGGACACGGCTGAGGAGGAGAGTTTCATGTCATGTTGTTTGCTCTGACTCGGTCTTCGATGCACTCACTGCGCCAGGGGAACTTGTTGAAGCTTCGCAAGCTACACAAGCTGTTGGACACCAGCTCATCACCAAATCCACCTTCATGCCCGTACAAGCCTGTCAAGACTCACAACATGTCGTTCGACTCTGAACTGCCGCACTCCACCTAAGCGTCTACTAGCTCCAACCAAAAACTTCCATACCAGCATTTTCCTTGCAACAAGGAAGCCACGCAAAGACCGGCATCCTCCCAGCAAAGACCACGCTTCACCCACGCACGACCAGTTTGAAACATACACCTCGCGTCACCTCACTTCTACATCCGTTTTCATTCCAAGAGTCCCTCTCCCAAAAAGAGGAGATCTCATCCTCATTCATTGTCAAAAATGTAGCTATGTACAACAACGCTATCCAACAAGAAAAAATCCCACCATCACTCCAAAGTCGTCACGGTCGTAAAAAAAATGTTCAAAATCCTCCTCGCTCTCTTCATACACCAGGAATTCTACCACCTCGGCCCGCCGGTAGCAGCTCTCGGCCCACCGCCCTGCGGCGGCTCCGGCCTCCTTATCGAACCCGGGCCCACAGGTCCATGATACGGCCTCTCCTGCCCTTGAGGACCAGCCTGACCCGGCAGCGGCGGTAGGAGCGGACTCGGCTGCTGCCACGTTTGCCAATTCGTCTGCGGCGGCTGATTCGTAGTGTACGCGAACTGCGGAGGCGGCGCGGTGGCGGACCTCATCGTCGGGGCTATGCTACTCGCATACGTGCTCGATGGAGCATTGGTGTGGTATGAAGGTGGTGGGAGGACGCTGGTCGTGGAAGGGTTGGCGTTGGGGTTGAAGGCGTGGTAACCTCCTGCGACAGGATTCGTGACGGCTCGGCTTGGTGCGGGAGGGTATGTTGCGGTGGGAACGGTGTGGACAGGGGAGATTCGCATTTCGTATTGCTGATCGGGGAGAGGACCGGCGGTGGCGCTGCGTTCGGGAAGAGCGCGGCGGGCGAATTGTTGTGGTTGGATGTCTGCGGTGGCAGCGTGGGATGGCATGCCAGGTGGACCTCCGGGCGCAGGACGGGTGAAGTTGGGGTTGTACGCGGCTTGAGGAGGGCCGCGAGGATAGCCGGGTTGTGGTGGGAGTGGCTGTTGGATCTGCTCAAAGCTGAAGCCCGTGTTGGATCGCTGAGGAGCCATTCTCGGACCAGGACCTGGAGGTCCGCCTGGAAGGCCGCCTGGTCGATAGGATCGCTGAGAGTTTAATGTGCTTTGCGACTCGGACCTCATGTGTGGGAGAGGAGGCAGTGGACCGTCGTAGTGGTTGTAGTCATTATCTGCGAATCCAGTATTTGACATCAGCGGCGCATTGCTCGCGTAACTTGGAGCAGCTGATGCGACAGAGCCTTGAGTCTCCGTTCGCAAGACGGGACGTCGAGGTACGTTTCCGACATTGGGTAATGTAGGCTGGCGTGTGACTGCGTCGTTGCTGATTGACAAACGCGATGTGTATGGCGGGAGAGTGGCCTCGGTATTCTGTCGCGAGATGCCATAGAAGTCCGGAACCTTGTCGGTGGATTTGCTAGACGGCGTTCGCCCAATCTCGGGCAGAGTCGGCTGGCGCTTGAAAGATGACAGACTCGGCGGGGGAGGGAGCTCGCCATTCTTCTGGCGCCTCTGCTCTGCTTTTTCCTCAGCTTTCCGAGCTTCTCGTTCCTCCTCTTCAATCGCGGCCTTGACTTTGTGCTCGACGACCTTGGCCAGTCGCCTGTCGACCTTGCGCTTGCAGTAGACACTCAATCTGCCATCGCGGGATGGGATGTAGTGCCAAAGGAAGACGAGGTAGAGAATGACCGACATGATGAGACTCAGCGCAGAGAAGACCCAAATGACGAGAGTGAACAACATGGCAAAGTAGATGCAGGCTTGCAATTTGTCTCTCTCGGCCAAGACACCAATGTTGAGCCAGAATTGCTCAAAGGAGGAGTGGTCGGTTGCGTGCTTGACGGCAATGTCGGATTGCAGAACAGCCCACAACGTCAGGGCATTGACGACTTGGCGTGGTCCTTCGGCGAGAATGACTCGGATGGAGGTCTTAAAGGAGAAGTAGACGAAGAGGGCGACGTAATCAGCGCCTTTCTTGCTCTTGGCCAATGCGGAAAAGACGAGGAATCGCTTCCAACCTTGACTTCGCATGGATTGGAGATCGACTGCTAGAGGATCCAGGAAGCTCTCGGCGACTCCTCCTCGGCGAATGACTCGAATCGCTCGGATCCATTCGTAGAAGCACAGCACCCAGGAGATGATGATGCACACGGCGAAGATCCACTTCGAGTACTTGAAGGGCACTTTGGGCTTGACTTGGGAACTCCAGTTATCGTATGCGAGCAGTTGCACGGCGGTGAAGGTGTCGACAACGTAGACCGCTACGCCGACGATGGCTAGAAACCATAGCCATCCGTAGGCGAAATATGTCCAAGCTGATGTGCAGCGAAAGTCAGAGAGGGTGATGAAGTCCCATTTCTGAGACTCGTCTCGTGGACCTTTCTCACGGTCGGACGAACAGCAGCCCATGGTTGTTTTGTGTGTGGTGGGGTATCGTAATATGTCTGTTGTATTCGCTCAGTCCAGCGGAGCGAATGTGGAGGAGAAGTGTCGCAATTGCGATCTGGTCGCGTTTTGTGGTCTGTCCGGCAGACGGGGTTTCTTCCGATTGTGTGAATACTTTTCGTGAATAGCGATCGCAAAAAGCAAGCGGTAAAGAGCGTGGGTGAATTGATCTCAAGCGCGGGAGCGGCTGGGAGGCATGTGGCGCATAGTCGTATCTAACGGCCGGTCGACCACCGAATATTCCCTCTTGTTTCTGCTTCCTTTGTGACGTCGTCTTCTCTTTCTTCCTGTTTGAGGACAATGTGCGGGCGCACAAAGAGGTATGAGGATATAGTCGGAAGGTCGGACAAAGGAGGGAGATGTCGGCGCTTCGAGGGAGTGGGAGTCGTTCGTGGTGAAGCCAAGGGAGGGAGGTGGTACGGCAGCGTGAAAATGCGACAATGAGCGTGGTTTGGGCCTAGGATTGTGGCGACATGAATCAATGAGTGGGCGGGACCTGCAAGCCCGAGTGAGTGAGTGCGTGTTTGCGACAATGCGCGCGCTTAAAGAGTGAATTGGATGTCTCTGTTGGTAACACCCGTGGACCACGCGGAGGAGTCGGGAGTTGGCGGGAGAGAGGGGAGAACGGCGAACGGGAGGCTCAAACGCTCTCCTGGACCACCCGTTCAGACGCCGTTTCACATTGGCCATGCGGATCTTGCCGCCGAACCCAATCAACTGCCATCACATCACGTGGAGAGAGGTCAACGACTCAACTCTCTCCTTTTGCGACATTGATGAGACTGACACGGCAAATTGATGGAGAGGGCGAATCTGTCCCATCAATGTCGGTCATAGGGTTGCATTCCAGTGGATGCACAAAGTGTACCATTTTATGCAAGCACTACCCTACCCCGACTTATGTCTTCCGGCCACAAGTCTTTGTATTCACGACCGACTTCCCAATCTGGACAATCTCAAATTTTGAACAAAACCATCTCCTTCACGTGGTACTGCCAATCGTCAATATGTCTGGAGTAAGCGCTCCCGTCTTATCCACGCCCGCGGACTACATTCTCGAGCCAGTAACAGCCGCGGGACCCACCAGTAGAGAGGCATTATCAGAAGAACAGCTCTATCTGCAATACGAGATCCGACGAACAATAGATGAGATCCGCCAAGGACGATGGAAGAAGATCGCTCTGCAGTTTCCGGATGACATGCTGAGGGATGCTCCGAGAGTGTTTGAAGCCCTGCGAGATAGTCTGAAACAGTCAAGGAAAGAGCCAAAATCGAATCAAGACGTCGAGAACTCCGAACAGCACGCCACAGTGGAAGCATCGTCCGAACTCCCCACCGACAATCCCGAAGAAACCATCTGCATCCTCGCCGACACTTCCTACGGTTCCTGCTGCGTCGATGAAGTCGCCGCTGAACATTGCGATGCCGAGGTCGTCGTTCACTACGGCCGCTCCTGTCTCTCGCCCACCGCTCGCTTACCCGTCATCTACATCTTCACCTCTGCTCCTCTGGACCTACCATCTGTCATCATATCCTTCGAAGCAACATATCCAGACAAAGCGGAGAAAGTCTGTCTCATGGCCGACATTCCCTACGCTCAACATCTCCCGACCCTGCACTCCTCCCTCCTCTCCTCAGGCTACACCAATCTCTTCCTAACAGAAGTCGTTCACGACCCATCATCTCTAATCCCGAATCGGACAGTCCCACCAGAGGCCCTTTCCGATCCATCCGCATTGAAGGTCTATTCCATCTTCCACATCTCCACACCACCCACCTCCCTCCTCCTCATTCTCACCTCCCGCATCGCAGCCATGCACATCTATCCCACTGACGCCAACTCACCTACAACGACCGGACTCGCTCCATCGACATACACCACGCCCCTCCTCCGCCGACGCTACGCCCTCTGCACTCGCCTCTCCACAGCCTCCATCTTCGGCATCCTGATCAACACACTCAGCGTATCATCCTACCTTCTTGCCTTGAAGCATTGCCAGGACCTCATCACTGCAGCAGGGAAGAAGTCTTACGTCTTTGTCGTGGGCAAGTTGAATCCTGCTAAACTGGCGAATTTCGCGGAAGTGGATGGATGGGTGGTCGTAGGGTGCTGGGAGAGTAGTCTGGTCGAAGGAGACGGGTGGTATAAGCCGGTCATCACGCCGTTTGAGTTGGAAATTGCTCTGCAGAGCGATGATGAGAGGAGGTGGGGTGGCGAGTGGGTTGGAGATTGGAGGGGACTGTTGAAGGATGGGAAGGAAGAGGAAGTGCTGGATGAAGGAGAGCGGAATGGCGTCGTTACGAATAGCAACGACGCAGCTGACGAGCAAGAGAGCTCTCGACCAATCAACGACGCCGACCAAGAAATCCAAGAAGACTCCGACTCCGAACCACCAGCCTTCGACCTCCGCACAGGCCGCTACGTCTCCAACTCCCGTCCAATGGGCCGACCCACCACCCGCAAGCCTTCGAACCCCACCAATGGCTCCATCGCAAACACGACAAAACCGAGGACAGATCTCACCCTCCGCGCGAAAGAAACTCACCTCTCAACCATCGGTTCCCGTCCCTCACCTGGCGCCGCGTACCTCAATTCCAAGCGTACATGGCAGGGTTTAGGAAGCGACTTTTCAGCCGTAGAGAGGGATGGGAGGAGTGGTGGAGCGGGCGGGGTGGAGTATGAACGGGATGAAGAGGGGAGGATTCGAGGGGCGGAGATGGAGAGTGGGAGGGAGGGGGTTGCGAAGGGGTATAGGAGTCATGTTGGGAAGGAGGGCGGCGGGAGTCAATAGTCTCGTGAGATGGCTCTTCACTGATGTCCTCGAACACGTCTTTGCGGCGCTACGCTAGCTGCGACAAGGCTCACCCGGTACTCTTCCCGAGTGTGCACAACCGGTGCAGGAGAATGCAAAGTTCGGCGCCACAGAGAAGAATTGACCGTATCAGTCTTGCAGACACTTCGAGTCCGGTAGATGCATGGCTGCTGCAGTCATCATGCAGCTTGATTCGGTTGTAAGCTCCACGCTGCTCCGCCCGCTCCGAAGAGGCCGCACCTCCGTTCAGCTGGAGCCTCGTCATCGGGATAGTCCTTTGCCTACCAACTCCACCGAAGGGCACAATGTATCTGCTGCAGCTCAAGGAAGACGGTCGCCTCGACGTGGCCTACCATGATCACGACGTCGACCTCCCGCCATATGCGATCCTCTCACATACATGGGGGCCCGACAATGAAGAGCTCACCTTCCAGGACGTCTTGTCTGAGGCCGCGAGAAACAAGACGGGACAACGCTAAAGTGCGCTTCTGTGGCGAACAAGCGAAGAAAGATGGGACTCGAGTACTTCTGGGTCGACTCGTGCTGTATCGACAAGACCAACGGACCAAGAGCTCTCGGAGGCCATCACATCCATGTTCCGCTGTGGTATCAACGAGCAGCGAAATGCTACGTTTACCTACAGGACGTTTCCTTCTCGCAAACAAAAACGAGTCGGTTGAGGTTCACCAGTGACTGGGAAACCAGGTTCCGTAGCAGTCGATGGTTCACCCGTGGCTGGACCTTGCAAGAAAATGCTAGCCCCCAAACTCGGTCGAATTCTTCTCGGCAGAGTGTAGCTTTCTGGGCGATAAATATTCATTGGCCTCTCTGATTCACGCCGCGACGGGAAATACCAAACGCTGCTTTTCAGGGTGCTCGTTTGGCCGGTTTTGAGCTCAGTGAGAGGTGGCGGTGGGCGGCGAACCGGCGGACCAAGAGAATCGAGGACAAGGCATACTGCATGATGGGAATCTTCGGCGTCTACTTGCCGCCCAATTATGGCGAAGGTGAGTATGCCGTCCATCGACTACAAAAAGAAGTCGGGTCCTCGTGGACTCTTTTCCGAGCGTCGCGGCATTCTCTACGAGCTCCGTACTAGGCCAAATTGATGCCGAAGCAGAAGAGAGAAGGGAAGCCGCTGGAAAACAGGAGAGACTGATGAAGCTACATCGTCAAAAGCTTGTGTCTTCTTTGCACTTCGAGCAGATGGATGCTCGGCGCGACAATATCAGAAACGCATTGAAGAAGACATGCGAATGGCTGCTTGAGCACCCTACTTATACTAGCTGGAGTTGATCTAGCAGGTCAGCGGATCAGCAATGTTTTCCTTCGGATCAATGGCAAAGCCAGGCGCAGGCAAGTCAACCGCAGTCAAGTACGCTCACGCTCATGCGCAGAAGGCTCGTGTGGAAAAACGAGATCGTAGTGGCATTCTTCTTCAATGCTCGAGGGGGCGGAGCTTGAGAAGAGCACCACGGGCAATGTATCGTGCTGTGCTGCGCCAGATCTTCGTTGCGGCTGCCTTTCCTACAGACTATTTTGGACGACGTAGAAGGTAATGTCCACCTCGGATGGTCGTTGGCCAGCTTGCAAAGTCTTCTTCTCGACCCTCGTGTCAAAGTTCGGGAGCCGACGCCTGAGATGCTTTCATCGATGCTTTGGACGAGTGCGATGAAGATTCGGTCCGAGAAATGGTTGCCTTCCTGGATGATCTTGCCGAAGAATTGATGTCAGCTTTGCGTCTGCTTTGCCAGTCGCCATTACCCAGCCATCATCATCCGCAGCCGACGCAAATTGACTCTTGAAGATGAAACAGGGCACAGCCGGGACCTGGAAGAGTATATTCGCAGGCGCCTCGAAGTTGGCCAAGGGAATGCAGCAGACAACATTCGGAGGCAGCTCTTGGGAAAAGCAAACGGCGTCTTCATGTGGGCTTGTCCTAGTCGTCGAGATCCTCAACAAGGAGTTCTCCGGGGGGGGGCGAATGTTCGCGGTTCAACGCCGGCTTCAGGAGATCCCAGCGGAACTCAATGAGGTCTTCACAGACATACTACACAGGGACAAGACCAATATGAACGAGCTCTTGCTCAGTATGCAGTGGGTTCTCTACTCTAAACGACCACTGCGGGTTGAAGAGTACTACTTCGCCATCATCACAGGGCTTCAACTTGATGGCCAGGATTTTAGGGATCTTGAGGCCCTGGAACTCAGACAAGGTTGCAATCGATGACATGGAGCGCTATGTCACCAGTTCGTCCACAGGCCTGGCCGAGACGGTGGGTCACCCGGGGATCGTTCAATTCATCCACGAGTCAGTCCGCGACTTCTTGTGCAAACAAAGATGGAAGCTTGCGCAATGTATGGCCGGAAGTCGGCGACAAACTGACGTCGAGCGTAAGCCATGACAGACTCAGAGACTGCTGTCACAAGTATCTGGTGACAAGCTCCCAATTTCCCTTGGTTTCGGTCTCGCGGCTCCTTTGCCGCCGAGCCTGGGCGGATTGAGCTGTTGCGATCGTTCCCGTTCCTTGAACACGCAGCTCAGCTCGTATTGCATCATGTCAATGAAGCTGCAGCCACAATTGAGCAGCGGGCGTTCCGGGACGACTTTCGTGCTCAGCGACTGGATCTCACACTGCGAATGCGACGGAGGAAAATGGGCATTCGCCGACACAACGAGCATTGCGTCTTTGCACTATATCTGTGCGCAGAGAAATTTGGGCCGTCTGCTAACAGAGCTTGGCCCAGTAGATCCGTGGCAACGTTGTCCGCAGGAAATGTACCAGTACGCCTCCGCTCGCAGCGTTCGCGTACGGATGTCGAGAGGCCTTGCTCATCCTGGCGCCAGATTCTCAAACTCTATATATCGGCGATATATTGACAGAACCGGGCTTCGGCAAAGCAGACTACGACGAAGCACTCAGGTCTCCTCCAAGATCACCACGACCCATTGGTCTGGGCTGCTGATAGCGGCAATCTGGCCTTCTACGAATACTGCTGGGCAGGGCTGTCTTGCCACAAGGCTGGGGACAAAGCCTTCTTACTGCAGACTCTGAAGTCTTCTGCGAGCTCACTAATGAGATCCTGGGACGATCGGTCGACATTCCTACTTGGTCGGGTACTGGCAAAGATTCTACACGATGCAGGGGACAAGCGATCGATGTTTGCCAACGTGCTACTCTCTGCAGCGGGCCAGACGTCGGGCTTCCGGGGCAAGTACGGACCCTGATCAAACAGCATCGATTTCGAACAGCGCGAGCTCGATGGGAGCTCTGATCGACCGCCGCTCAGAAGCGGGACTGCAGTTCAAGACAAGTACGCTTGCAAGGGCTGTGCTTACAGTGAGAAAACATTTCTGGATCTTGTGCGCCCTTCGATCGAGATGTGGTTCAATCTTTGTGCTCCGGTCTTGTTATCGCAGGCGACCATACAAGTGCAGCACAGATGCTGCTCAAACGGTACCCTCACTGCGAGTTGATACTCGTCGAGTCTTTGACGTCAGCAGTCCAGAACTGCTAGCGTATAGTCTATTGAGTTTGAGTCTATAGCTGTCTCTTTCTTGTGCATGGGCTTTGGATCTACTTGTCCGCTGCTGCATTTCAAATAACCGAATATGGAGTTGTGCCAAGTCTCCTGGCCACATCCCCAAGCGTTCTTTCTCCGGGATTCGATGCGGAATTGTTGTTACAAGCGTCCTTGGGAGTCCTTTGGAGGGCGGAAGAGTCTCACGGCATCGAGTCCGCTCTTCATGGAGTCCAGGCGGGCGATCGGCTGGACTCCGGCATGCTCTGCAGCACCTGCACAACCCTGAATCGCTGATGCACGAGAAGAGGCGACAGGGATCACAGATCGGTTGATGACAAGGTTCGAGCTTGAAGAGCACTGCTTGAAGCTCCCTGTGCATCTGACCAGTCGATTCTGCTCGTCCGCTGCGACCTTTCTGCTCAACCTCAGCGGACGGCCTCTCTGTAGCAGGTCAAGCAATCAGCTTTCGGACACGCCTCATGAACAGCCACGAAGCTGACTCTGGGTCTCTATACAGCCGAAGCGGGGAGGAATGCGGGGTCGAAGGCGGCGGGGAAGATGCAGGATGGGGTGATGGCGGTTCTTCGAGGAGGAAGCGGCAGCGTCGCTTCACGGCATCTGAGCGAGCACGACACCGGGTCATTGAGAAGGAACGGCGTGAGGCTTTTGGTGCTCATCTGCTGGTACGCTGACCAGCCGTCAACGTGCTCTCCACAGCTCACTACACGATTGCTGACCATGGCGCTGACGTTAGGAATTGGCCCAGCTCATACCAGCGCTGCGCGACACCAAGCAGAGCCTTCTATCGAAGCATGTCATCGTTCAAGAAAGTATCAAACACCACCGGACCCAGCAAGAGGCGGTGAGACTAGCAGAGAGGAAGCTTCTGGCTGTCACAGCGGAGCGCGATGCATTGCTTCTGCAAATGCGCATACTTGGTATGGAGCAGGGATCAGGGACAAGAGGTGATGATAGTTCACGGGTATTGCCAGAAGCAGGACCGACGTCCATTACACAACAGCCGAATATAATATGCAGGACGTTAAAGCCTCTCGAGGTGACGACGCAGGTTCCTATCCCGCCTGCGCCGGAGCTTCTTCTGCATCAGATCCCGCAAATTCTGCCGGTTAATCTGATGCCTATTGTCGACATGGGCGCTAGTGGAAACCCAATGACTGGTCTGGGTGAAATCGAGGACAACACGGATATTGATGTCTACATTCGACAAGCTATAGCAGATAGCATGCCATACTACATACCACCTCCTTGAACCCCGCAGCTCCAGCTACACCTCCGCGAAAGCCTTCTCGATCTTCGCCTTGCTCTCCATCAGCCCGCCAGTGAACAGCTCCAGCGCATCCTTCAGCCTCTTGGTCGTCACTGGGTCAGCTTCGATAGCTTTCCTCAGCTCTTCGCCATTATTGGCCAGATAGTCGATCTCGGTGCTGGCTACCTTCGCACCGGGAGCCAAAGGGTCCACTTTCGAAACGTCCTTCAAACGATCTGGCGTCTGGTAGTTGGCATACATGTGCGCTGGCTTGGGCTTGCCTTCGCCAGGCTGCTTGGAACCATCGTACTGGAGACCAGCGAGCTCGTCCAAAACCTCCGGCGAGATGGTCGCGCTGTGGCAGCCGTGTTCTCCTGCTGCCATGGCTTCTTTCGCATTGATGAAGCTGGCGTGTCGTCAGCAAAAGGCCTCAGTCCAGACCATGTCATCCTCCGACTCACCTCGCCTGCTTGAGCAGAGGCTGCTCCTTTCCAGTCTCCCGATACAGCCGCGCATACGTCTCCAAGATCTGTAGCGTCCTGGCGGACATGGTATGCTGCGTCGCCGGATCCTCCGCATTTGGCCACAGAGTACGATCGTCGTGCGCTTTGACTTCGTTGAAGTACGGGCTGATGTAAAGGCACTCTGCTTGGCTCGCAGCGATGGCTTGCGGGAGACTGAACAGCGCTGTGCCAAGCGTGCGAATGCCTTCTTTCTTCAAGATTGGACAGGCGTTGAGTGCTGGTCCCGTGGATGGAATCTTGATGCAGTATCTATCCTGCGAGATTCCGACTCTTTCGAATTCTTTGGCGTACGCGCGGGCTGAGTCGAGGACTGCTTGCAGGTCATATGCCTCGTTGGGGTAGACTTGGAGTAAGACACGGCCTTTGATGTTTTCGATGTTGTTCTTGCACATCTCGACCGCCTGAGCAGTATCGTCAGCTTCTGGTGTCACTCCATTCGGGTTCGGAATAAATCTTGCTCACAATGCGAGTGTACGCCGCCTTCCATCCCTCGGACTTGAGCTCCTTGCACACTTTTTGGAACATCTCCTTGTTCTCCGGATGAGACATTTGGATGTTCACCCACAGGTTGTTGCTGGTCATGTCATTCGGGACGATCGAGAGGTTCTTGGAGTACGTGGGGTCCATCCAGTCGACGTCGACGTTGAGCTGTTCTTCCAGCTTCTCGAGCCAGGTTTGAGAGGTTGGATGAGGCATGATGTTGTTTGGTGCGTATTGGAAAAAGGCAAGTTGAATGGCGGACTACCAAATTGTGGGATGGCTGAGGTTATAGCAATTCTTGAATGCAGCGCTGAGACAACGACTCGGCTAACTTGCTCTACTCAACCATTGCGTTGGAGCTGGCCTGTACAGGAAGCCGAGCTACCCTGTGCAGGAGTTCGGCAGTCTGTACAGGGAGAGTGACTTCCCCAGTTTCCTGCGCAGGTCCGAAGCGTGGGGATCGGGCCATATGATCTACTCGGAACCAATGATGGGCTGGCTCCACCTGAACATTTCCCACAATAGCCATGATGGAAGAGGGGAAGACGTGGTGGCAGTGCCGGAGTACAGTTCTCCGCTTCCGATTTTGCAAGAAAGTCTGTGGAGACCCCAGAATATACCAAGTTCACCCCAGTCATCCCCGCATCGTCCTGTACAGGTCGATGCATGGGCATCCAGGCAGGAACTGGGCGGACATCAAGATGGCCACGCGATCATCTGATCATTTCACTAGCCGTAGCCGTCATTGGACCGTCCGAGATGGATTTGCTTCATGCTTGTTCCTGGGCGCTGACCGGAATCGGTTCCAGTACCAATGCAATTTGGAAGACCTCGTGTCTGTGTTGGATGAGCATAATACTTAAGTGATGTCTCCCTCATTGCTTGTTGGCACAAGCCACGGACTGCCAGACATTGAGACCAAGCCTTTCTTCTTTCAATCATGACGGACAGCGGCTCCATTCACAAGTCGCCTCACAACGAGGTCAAGTTTGACACCAGCCCTGAACACGTGGAGCGCCAGAACTCCTTGGACGCCAAACCCTACAACGATGCCACCATCCGCAATCCTCTCGCACATCTAGCAAAGGACCAGCTCGAACAACAGGTGTCCCAGTTCTGCACCACATATGGATTCCAGGAAAGATTGGACCTTTTCCAGAAAGCTGCATTGGTTGCTCAACGACCGGAGCACTTTGAGGAGATTCCGGAGCTCTCGGAAGAGGACAAATATGTTCTTCGCCGAGAAGTCACTCATCGTTGGCATCTCCCCTGGCGCTTGTACATGTGCATCGGCATCGTCTCGCTTGGGTCGGCCATTCAAGGTTGGGACAACACCGGAGCAAACGGAGCCAACCTCTCCTTTCCCGAGGAATTCGGCATCGCCGACAAGTCATGGTTGATCGGGACCATCAATGCGGCTCCCACCATCTTTGGGCTCGCGAGCGCCTGGGCAGCCGACCCTGTCAACAATCTGCTGGGTCGTCGCGGAACCATATTCCTGACGAATCTCTTCGTGGTCTTTCCCGTTCTGGCGCAAGCTTTCACACAAAACTGGCAGGGCCTCATGATCTGCCGTCTTTTCATGGGACTTGGAATGGGAATCAAGATCTCGACGATACCGGTATACACTGCAGAGGTGGCGCCTGCCATCATTCGAGGTGGTTTGGTGACGAGCTTTCAACTGTTGGTGATCCTGCAACATTGGTATACGGGACTCTGCTGACTTGGTCTCGTAGCTGGGTCGCCTTGGGCATCCTCGTCGGCTTCAGCTCGAACTTGTGCTTCAAGGATATCGGCAAGAACGCATGGCGCTTCCAGCTCGCTGCAGCTTTTGCACCGGCGGTACCAATGCTGTTCATCATTTGGCTCTGTCCAGGTAAGGTCCCAAATCATGCTCTACGACATAATGCTGACCATCAGTAGAATCTCCTCGTTGGTACTTGAAAAAAAACAAGTACCAAAAGGCCTTCGAATCCTTCTGCCGACTTCGCAACACCGAACTCCAAGCCGCTCGTGAGCTCTACTTCGCACACGTCCAGATCATGGAAGAGAAAGAGGTCTTTGCGGGCAAGACGTTCTTCAACCGGGCTTGGGAGTTGTTCTCTATCCCTCGTCTTCGGAGAGCGACAATAGCATCAGCATGGATCGTCATCAGTCAGCAGTTCTCTGGCGTAAGTGGTCCAGATCGCCGTCGTTGTTTCTTGCAGCTGACGAACGACAGATCAACATCATGGCGTTCTACTCTTCCACCATCTTCTCTGCGGCAGGGTATAGCAAAGATGCCTCGTTGTGGGGTTCGTGGGGCTTCGGGTTGGTGACGTTGGTTTTCGCCTTGCCGGCTGTTTACAGTGAGCACATTATGAGCATCGTAGTTGAACATCAAATGACTGACCTTTTCACTCTAGCCATGGACACATTCGGTCGACGCAACCTTCTCCTCCTCACGTTCCCCAACATGGCCATGTGTTTGCTTGGTGCTGGTCTCTGCTTTCTCTTGCCGGTTGGCGACAGTGCCCGGGTACCGCTCATTGCCTTCTTCCTCTACCTCTTCTCGGCGCTTTATGGGCCAGGTGAGAGAACCATGCTCATTCATGTGTCTTGAGAAAATCAGCTGACCGTCCGCCTCACAGGCATTGGTCCAATCCCGTCCATCTACTTCTCTGAAGCCTTCCCACTCTCTCATCGGGAGATCGGCGCTGCCTTCACCATCTGCGTCAACAATGCCATGGGCAGTGCACTGGGCCTGACGTTTCCCTCGCTTCTTGATGCGATTACTCCTACCGGTGGTAAGCGATTCCACGTACCATTTTGCTGATGCACGCTAACATATTCACAGCATTTGGCTTTTACGCCGGTCTGAACATGGTCGCATTCGTCGTCATCTTCTTTGTCGTCCGAGAGACCAAGCAACTTACCCTCGAGGAACTTGACGATGTGTTCAGCGTTTCGACAGCGAGACATGCATCGTACCAAGTCCGTGTCTGGCTGCCGTGGTGGATCAAGCGGTGGATCTTCTGGCAGCGGAAAGCCGTTCTCGAGCCGCTCTATCGTCGGGAAGCAATCTAGGTGCTGTCGTTCAGTTTCGGTAATAATGGAGTGCTACGGTCCCAGCAGTGTTTCCAGGTCTCTGACAGCTGTGTGACGACATTGCTGTATCCCCAGCCTAGCTTGGCAGAGGCACAGAAGGGATACTCCTCATCCAGCATCACCTCCAGAATATTGTACACCCATGCAAGGTCTGGTGCACAACTGCGACTCCTCCTGACAGGCACTGTGATAGAACAAGGATGCACTCGGAGGATATCTCCATGCAGCCTCGAAGACTCCTCTGCCGCACAAGCCAAAGTCCCGAAAGTTCCTGGTTCCTGGCCTCATTGATGCGAAGAGTCCTATTCTTGGCCGGCATTGAGGAAGATAAAGCGAAGCGACCGAGTAACGTGGCTATGCAGATTGGCTACCGAGCCAGGCACACACGGCTGAGTGACACCGTGCCGCATTGGTGGAACTCCGGATCCAAGAGCAGTTCGGTGGCCGGTGCCACGTGTAGGCGATCTACACACGAGCATGACCAGCCTTGCGATACCGTAGGATGCATATCCAGTTCCCCAAAGCAACCAGACTCCGGAGTGATGAGGCCTATGCTTTTCCAGCCTCGCACAATTTGTAGGTAAACACCTTCTTTGGACTGGGATCTTGAAGAGTTTTGTAAGACCGTGATCCACTATTGTACTCCAATGCATGCACTCTCTGCAGGAACCCGCCCACAGAAATCCTTCGCTTGCGGTGCTCTGCATGAAAAATTTCAGCTTCAGATTGAGTGTTTATGCAACGAACAGGAAAGAACAGAGCAAGGAAGCCAGTGGCTTCCTCCACTCTACATCGGTCAGTACATACCATCTTTCCCTTTCTTCTCAACCCACAAGAAACACCGTCCGCCATAATGCATGTTTCCATCCTGCTTGCGGCCATTTCCACGCTTCTCGGCCTTGCAGCGGCGACGACCAGGGACCCCAGCAATCGGCGCCAACTCCCAGCCGACGAGAACTTCGAGCGCACTCCCACCAATCTGCAGCCCAATGTGGAAATCGGCGGGCTGGGGCCGATCATTGCCAGCCTGATTGATTCTATCTTTGCTCCTGCCTTGACGACTCCTTCAAGGAGTACGAGAAGTACTTCTACATCGACGGCCTCCTCTTCTGCCACGCCCGTTCGCATCACCACCACCGTTACACAGTCGTTTTCTGCTTCGAGATCAACCAGTCGCTCTTCTACTGCATCCTCCTTATCAAGGACTGTCCCAACAACTCCATCGACCACACCCTCTTCGACTTCCACTCGCTCTCAAATGGGTTCCTTTCCATCTACACCGGTCCCATCGGTGCCGCCAAATTCCACAATGACTTGCGCAAGTCTTTGCTCTACACTCACATTTCCTCCGGACCTGGCCACCGATCTGGTGTCTTGCGTTCCATACGCAGCAAACTCAACAATCACCATCGAGGGCGGCCAGAGAGATGCAACATGCGGTACCACCGTCACACCGTCCGTCGACATCTGCCGAGTCGTCTTGAACGTCATTACGAGCAGTGAGTCGCAAACGTACATGGAAGTCTGGCTACCCGATGGCGAGACCGAATGGAATGGGCGCACCATGAGCACCGACAATGGCGGCGTCAACGGATGCGTCAAGTTTGTCGACATGAACTATGCCGTGGGCTTGGGATTTGCTGCCATTGGAGACAACGCTGGCCACAATGGATCGTCCTTTGATGGCAGCTGGTTCGCGGAGTCGAACGAGCTCATCCTCGATTGGGTCTATCGAGCACGCCATGCTTCCGTTCAAGCTGGCAAGTCCATCGTGCAACAGTTCTACTCAGTACCCGCTGCGTACTCTTACTACATTGGGTGCTCTGCCGGTGGGGCTCAAGGTCTCAAGTCCGCGCAAGTCTATCCCAATGACTTCGATGGCATTATCTCTGGATCTCCCGCCGCCGACTTCAACCATCTGCAAGCCTGGTCTGGCCGCTTCGTTCAACTGACCGGGCTAAACACTACCGACCCGAAGTTCCTCACCCAAGCAGACTGGATCACTGTTCAAGCAGCCATACTCGACCAGTGCGACGAGTCCATTGATGGCGTCGCCGATGGCATTCTTGAGGATCCAACGCAATGCGCCTTCGACTCTTCCGTGCTCTCCTGCACCAACAACGCAACCCTTTCCGGCTGCTTAACAGACACACAAGTCAATACAGTCAACGAGGTCTTCACAGCACTCTACGACACTGCCGGCGACCTTCTCTTCCCTGGTCTCCTCTACGGCTCTCAAGTAGACGCTTTCCGTCTTGGCCAGCTCTCAGGCTCCATCCAAGGCATCTCCAGCGACTGGTACAGACTCGCTGTCCTCAAAGATCCATCCTGGAACCCTCTCGACATGGACCAAGCCGACTACGCTCTTGCCGACTCACAAGACCGCGAGCACGGTGGAGTCTCCGGATGGTCAGGCGACCTCTCGCAGTTCAACGCTGCGGGTGGGAAGCTACTCATGTTCCACGGCATGGCCGACCCGCTCGTCGCTGCGTCCAACTCGCAACGTTACTACCTCAAGGTGGCTCAGACCATGGGTCTCGACAGCCCTCAGATGGACGACTTCCTGCGTTTCTTCCGCATTTCCGGCATGGCACATTGCGGTGTGGGAGGCATCTCCGGTGCAGGAGCCTGGATGTTTGGACAGAATAAGATCGCGAGTGCAGCATCGACGAACATCATCACTGAGCTACAGAACTGGGTGGAGAACGACTCGGCGCCGGAGACCTTGACTGGCACCAAGTTCTGGTGGGATACACCGAGTCTGGGAATCCAGTTCGAGAGGAGGCATTGCAGGTTCCCGTACCGCACGACGTTTGTCGGAGGTGGAGCGGATCCGAATTCACTGGACAGCTGGAGCTGTGTGAAGATTGATGATTGGCAGGAGTGTGCCGTCGGTGCGACGCCGAGGTTGTGCAATGCTGATGGGTCGTTCAAGTGAGGGATGGGTAATAGGAAGAGGCGTCGCTGGGGAGTGACGGAGGATACAGATGGAAGATCAACAGCTGAGGGTCCAGTCCAAGAGTGCCTGCGGGACAAGGGATACGAATATCATATACTTACATACATACATAGTTAGAGACGGCAGAGATATCAGTGCTCAATAATATAATGACATGACAGAATCGCAATCTCTCTTTAACCCTTGGTCGACCATCTCCATCGTCATGCTCCGCTCATTCCAAAGCCTTCACCATGGACCACGAGCCTTGTGCTGACCATTTGGCACATACAACACCGTCTGCGAGATCTGCACTCGCTTGGCTGTCTCCTGCTCGACTCTGCCCTTCCAAATCATGTCCAGCCGCGCCAAGTACGACTCCCGAAGACGAGGAAGCACACGCACATCATCAGCGCAATACTGCAGAGCTTCGACGTCAAGCGGTCTGCCAGCAAAGACATGAACCCCGACGCCATGTCTGGTCGCATCGAACGTCGTCGCCATCTTGCTTTTGAGACCCTTCCACTTAATGACTTCCCATGGAGTCAGCCCTGCATCCCGCTCGATGCACTTCCCAAGACCGGCGACGTAGGCTCGAAAGGTCCCACCGCGGCCGTAGTCGACTCGAGAGGCGTTCTCCATGAGTTGAATGTCTTCGATGCCGGCTAGGGAAATGCCGAAGAGGAAGAACAATGCGTTGGAGTCGTTGCGGACGTCGAAGAAGACTTTCGTGATATGGGGAGCCTCCAGAATGGACTTGAAGGTTGTGCTGTTGCGAGATGGTGTATGGAATGCGGAATTTCCAAGGCTCTGGATGTCGATGATGTAGACGTGGTTGAGTGGCTGTACGAGTACCGAGATAATTGTGAGGGTGCCGTCTTTGCAGAGGTTGTCGCCTTCGAGGTCGAGGTAGAGGGCTGGTGGATTGGTGGATAGATTGGTCAGGCTGTCTAGGAAGCTCATGAGCGCTGTCTCCGTGTCGACTAGAGTGTAGTCAGCTGCTGAGGATAGATTATTAGCTATGTGTCAAGCGCACAGATGGAGAAGACTTACAACCTGTTCCCGTAGAGTTCATGATGCGAAATGTGCTGAGAGTCCTGGTAGATCCTGAGAAGCTCGTAATGTCGCTCTTCGAATGACACGGTAGGGAAGAGAAGCTGAGAGTTCCAGGACGACGGGACCGACTTGAAAGATACACTGGCCATAAGAACGGCAGCCGGAGAATAGACACCTGCGACGACGATTGCACGACTGGCTTCGTCCACAGCGGTGAACGCCTTGCTGCATGCATCTCATATGCTTCCGGCCGCGCAATTCCAGCCTCCCGTCTTGAGTCGATTTTTGTGCACCACACTGTTGGATTGTAACCAGCGGTCAATGGCCGTCCTGAACAATGTAATAGCAAGCGAGAACAAGCCCGTCGTGGATGGCAGGGCGATAGGATCCGCTCTGTATGCTACTGATCACCGTGGCTGCAATCATGGCGGAAGCTTGCAGTATGCATTGCAATTGTTTGCAAGCGGTGAGCAGATGCGCGATTTCAACCAGGACTGCGTTCACCAGGCCGATAGCATGGTCGGAGTGAGATAAGCTGGTTCGTCTTGTTCAATGTCCAGGATTGTCGCCGTCCGTTATGTTGGGAATGTCAATCAGCGTCCGGTCCGAAGTCTTGACTGAGGACTCATTGGTTGGTATACGCTGCCCATCAATGAGCTCTGCTCGCTTTACGATAGTATGTAACGGCCACAACGGGGTCTGATATCGTCCAGGCTCCAGTCTTGATATCAACAATCGATGCAGCGATGCGTACGGAAAAAGCTGAAGAGCTCAGACAGGGATCGTCGGGCAAGCCTCGGCATGCTTTTGATATAGCTCATATACGCTGTACTCTGCGCAAATTCCAACCAATCATCGGTTCCTTAGCGTGAGTCAGATCCTACGATCTCCCACTTCTTAGAACCACATCCTAACAAACTCCCAGTCAGTTGGTTAGAGCGTGGTGCTAATAACGCCAAGGTCGAGGGTGCGACCCCCTTAGGGGTATGTACAGACATGCACATACACCTACATTCACTGTACTAACTATCGTACAGACCATTGGGTTCGAAGGACTTCTTTTTTGCATTTTTGGACCAGAGTTGGGCGATGGCGAGCGGGCGACACACCCTGTCTGTTGTAGCAACATCCAGGCGTCTTTGCAATGGCTTGGACCGTCGTCGGGTTGTTGTTTTGCTCGAGGAAGCGTTGAAGACATTGGAGAGGCGTTGGCGGGCGAAATCGTCGATTTTGGTGTGATTCGAGCTCACTGCAGGTCGAAGGGCATCGACGCTGTCCAGAGAGCTCGGAGACATCGACAGGATGCTATCTGTTGTATCCGCAATGTTGTCCAGGTCCCGGGGAATATAAAAAGAGGCCGAGGCGTCTTGCTGGCGGACAATTCGCGATCCGAATTTTGGTTCAATTTTTAGCGTTTTTTCGGCTGACAAGAGGTGAGATTGTCGATGTCTGCAGTTCCAGTGTTGTGTATATTGCTGCCATGAGCTCGGCGATCAAAGCGCCGAACTCTGCTGTATTCCTGTACCATTTGAAGCCTTGTGTAGTTGATGTTGGTCCATAGTAAGTGCGGTAGAGGAGGAGGTGAGGTTGCGAAATCTTCTCATTGGCTCGGCTAGAAGCGCGCTAGCTTATGTTCGCAGATTCAGAATTTGTGAGGGTTCGACCCCCTTAGGGGTATCCAGCTTTCGATGTCGCTCCATGTGACCCGCCTTTCCTCCTCATCCATCGCACTCATCGAATCAGATTCGACGGTCATTGCGAAGATCAATGGAAATGCCAGAAGGAGTGTCAGAACTAGCTTCATTATCATGATCCTATAAAACTGGACAGTACGGCAGCAACCTGGAATGAAACATTCTCCTCTCTTCCCACCCATGTCAGGGCTCTGCCTTCGGCGAACACTCATCCTATTAGAATCTCTGCTTCCGCCAACCAAGCCCCCAACCTATCCCGTCTCGACCTTGACCTCGCCCCTACCCTTCGAGTACTCGTAATGCTTTTTCGGCAACTCGATCGTCAAAAGCCCAGCCTGCAGCTTCGCCTTCAACTTCCCCATTTCGACATCCACATCGAAGTGAATCTCTCTCCGGAACGACCCGATACGCCGCTCTTCAACCGGAAGACGTGGGTAGATAGAATGCACGCCTCCTTGCGTGCCGTCTCGGTCGTGAATGTGCGCCTGAGAGCGGCGGAGGGCATTCTTGTCTTCGCCCACTGCCCTTGCCAGACCTGTCTTTGCCGGCATTCGGTGCAAGTCGCCATTCAGCACATCGGACCGATCGTCAGGAACTCTCTGCTCTTGCATTCCATTCTCGCCGTCATCGACTTTCTCCCAGCTCCTCTTCGTCTCGCCACTCACAACCAGGAATCTCCAATTCTCCCACTGGAGCTTGATGCTTGATGGATCGTTGACTCCCGGAACTTCAATATCGATGCGGTACAAGTCTTCGGTGTCCAGAATGTCCATGTCGGGGTAGTTGGGATGAGCTTTGGGATCCGCGTTGCGGCGAGCCAGAACGCCGAGGAATGAGTTGTGCTGGTGGAGACGGTCGTGAGGATGGTCGACCACTAGGGCCGGAGGAGCGTAGTTGTAGACGAGGGCCATTGCGTGGTCAGTGTTGATGATGTTGTATTCTGTGTGTCGAGCGATCAATCTGAGTGCGAGGTGATTCGTTTGCGTTGATTTGTATATTGACTGGAGGAAGAGATCAACGAGGAGTGATGACGGCCATTTATATCTGGCATCTTCTTCCATCGGTGAACTCTCCGACCTGGTGAGACTTGTCGGCACACCTGAGCCAGCCAAGACGCTGACAGCCAAGAACCGACTTCAGAGTGCTCGCAAGGTACAATGTCAGCAGAGAAGACGAGATATCGCACCATCTATGGCGAGATCTGCGGTTAGTGTCTGGCAATCTGCCAACAGAGGACGAATCATCGACAGCACGTGGTGCATGGCTGGACGCAAAGAAGGTACAGAAGTGCTGACAGTGCTTCGCGGAGCAGGCTCCGAACACTGTGCGCGGCGCGTTGCTTGGTGTGATGTCGGAGAGATGTGCGATGTAGCGATGGTATTGATCATTTGAAAAAAAGCTCGCGGTGCACGCAAGATCATGTCGCTTTGCCTTTGCCTTTGCCCTGGTAGGTAGGTTCGGGTTGCGGTGCCTTTGCAAGTTCTGCCTCCTCCTCGTCATCTTCCGAATCGTCCTCGTCTTCATCGTCCCAGCCAAAGAACGTCCTTCCAGCATGCGCCGAGCCCTCAGCGGCTACATCGCTCGAATCAGAGCTCTCACCACCGTCGTCTTCCTCGTCGCTGCCCTCTTCCACAACCTCCGAACTTTCACTGCCTGTCCTTCCTTCATTCTGCAGCTCACGCATAGCCTTCACGACGGCTTCCCGGGTCTTCTCCTCGGCCAACTCTTTGCTCTCGACGTACTCTGCATTCAGCCTTCCGCTATTCGCTCCTGCTTTGCCACTTCGAATCTCTTCCTCCTTCCGCTCTGCTGCCTCGACCACCGCTTCCCATCTCTTCTTCCGCTCATCCTTCTCTCGCTTCTCCATTTCGGGTTTGATCGCGAGGTATTCCGCCAGCCTCTTGGCCTCGTCCACAGTTCGCAGTCGTCGGCCGTCGAGATTCCTGTTGGATCCGTTCGGGTTCTGGTTGCGGTCGCGGTTCTTCCGGCTGCTCATGCGACCACCAGCCGCGCGAAGCTGGGAGCCGAAACCGCCCTTGCCACCACATAGTCTACGGCTGAGGCGGAGGGAGAGCAAGTTGTCGTCGGATGAGCTGAGAAGCGTAGTGATCGGCGCATTGTTCGAGGGCGAGAGTTGCTTGTTGGAGACCGTGCTGATTATCAGCGAGTCGTCCAGGTCTGGCAGGCGGTCCAGTACTGAGGTGTAGACATCGCCGATAGAGGAGGAGGCCTTTGTGGGTAGCGAGAGTGTCCGTGGGAGTCCGAGGCCAGCGAAAGTCGCCAGCAGCACGTTTATCGTGCGATCGGAGTGAGTGTCGGCCATGTCGTGCGGGTTCGTATGTCGAAGTCGAGTGATGGTAGTTGTTTTGGTGAAGTCGGGTTGCGCGCAGGAGTGATCGTCAGGTTCGGAAGATGGCAAGGCGCGAAGGCATGTCGATTTATTCGTGCCTCAGGCACCGACCTTCAAAAGCAGAACAACGCGAATGAGTTGTCCACGACGAACAACATTGTATTAGAGGGCCTTTCTGTTCCCGAACGCCGCTCAGATCCATGACTTTCAGCGAGACTTGTCCAGTTCGTAAGGTACCTGCTACGGAAACATCGTTCGCATTGAAGTTCGTGCCAAGGCCTCAAGCGGGAAGGCCCCACCCACGAGCACATGGATAATTTGGTCGAACTTCGAATTGTTTGACGAACTTCACACATCGACAATCAACAACCGCAAAGATGCTGATCCCAAGTACGTGTGGAATCTGCGCATGGCGGTGACAGAGAAGATAACAAACTAATAATCCCTTCAGAGGCCGACCGCAAGCTCATTCACGAGTACCTCTTCCGCGAGGGTGTTCTCGTTGCGAAGAAGGACTTCAACCAGCCAAAGCACGGCGAGATTGATACCAAGAACCTCTACGTATGCGAACACCGAATCCTCGACCTCGCCAACCGTCTCTAACATCCTCCTCTAGGTCATCAAGGCTTGCCAGTCCCTCACCTCGCGCGGCTACCTCAAGACCCAGTTCTCCTGGCAATGGTACTACTACACCCTCACCCCCGAGGGTCTCGACTACCTCCGCGAGTGGCTCCACCTCCCCGCCGAGATCGTTCCGCAAACCCACGTCAAGCAGCAGCGCTCGCACGCGCCTCCCCGTGGCATGCTCGGAGCCGATGGCGAGCGTGAGCGCCGTCCAGGTGGCCGTGGTGGTCCCCGTGGTGATCGCGAGGGTGGATACCGCCGCCGCGAGTTTGGCGACAACAAGGAGGGTGGATCCGGTGCTCCCGGCAGCTTCAACCCAGAGTTCCGTGGCGAGCAGCGCGGTGGTTTCGGTCGTGGTCGTGGTGCTCCACCAGCTTCGTCCTAGGAAGACAGCGGCTGGGGTACTGCGGATACCAACACCGGAGCTGACGCTGGAGGCGCAAAGTCGTGGGAGGAAAACACCAACCAGGCCGAGGCGGCTCCTGCTGCTAGTTCGTGGTAAACAAGTTCGAAGTGGCTACAAGGCCTGCACATCATGAGGATGCATAGCGGCAAAGAGATTCTGATTAGGCATTGGACTCGGCTCAACTCCTTATAAGCAAGAAAAACCAGTCCGCCTGGGCGTTCATTGCGCACTGTCTCACCTTGTCATATTCTCAAGTGGATGTCCTCCGTTGGGCCGCCATTCTCTCGGCCTGACCAGAAACTGACATTCAATCGTAAGAGTCTCCCGATTCTAGTCGTTGGAGGAGACTGTTGCGGCCTGTCTCGAGTACAGACTGCAAGTGAAGGATAGGTTCTCCATATTCGGACCTTGTCCCTGGTCCGTCTTGATGGACTGCTTACGGCAAGGTCTGAACTCCTTCAAAGCCGCTATATATCCGCTCATGCTTCGTAAACTCCTTCGTGCACGAGTCTGGCCGCAACACATAAGAGAGAGGACATCTTGCTCTCATTGACCTTATCAACGCCTCTTTGGCCGGCTTAGTCTAGACGTTATACTCCACACCTTCGAACGCCCGAGGCACAGGATAAGCTCTCTCGATGTTGTCGCAGTGAAGCTGAGAATCATACTTCGACGCTCGTAGTCTGATCTACAGCATCTTCAATTCATGCACCTGAGAGACTTCCGCTGGGCCCATTGACTGTTTCTGTTGCGGTTCTGAGTCGTCGTTTGGCTGCCGTCGTGAGCACGGACGCTTGGCGCGGACCACTTCTCGAAAAGCGCCATGTCGATTTGTACTCTCACACGACACGCATTCACTTCATCGATACGACGGTCGCACCTTCTTCCGGCAGCGTCGATATCTTTTCGCACAACATGGCAGCACAAGACGTTCTCTCGCTCGTCGCGGCTGGCCATCGCCGTGGCGGAGATGGCTGAGAAAGACTTTTCTTCGCTGCGGGTCAACCAGGACAGATTGATGAACGACATCCACTCGACATCAGAATGGGGCAAAGGAGAACGATGGGGAAGGTGAGAATTCCTGCTTTCATTCGTTCCTTCTGCATCAACCGTCGAAATGATGATATGCCAATATGCAATTCGTCTTAACCCATCAAAGGTCTTGATGATTTACCAAATCAATACTAAGAACAGCCAACTGATCACGACATGACATTCTTCACAATGTACAAATAAGAGATTTTGAGGGACCTGGCTGACTCGCTTTCCTCTCTAGTGGCGATACAGAGATTGGCATGTCTCGTCTATCTCTATCAGACACCGACAAGCAAGCTCGTGACTGGTTTGCAGAGACCACACAAGCTCTGGGTTGCAAAGTGCACACGGACGCCATGGGCAATCAATTTGCTGTCCGTCCGGGTCTCAAAGAAGGACCTCCCACATACGCTGGCTCACATTTGGACACTCAGCCTTCGGTATGTCGTACGTTCTGCTGTTCGTACTGCGTTTCTCTGACAGACCTTGCAGGGTGGCCGCTACGATGGCATTCTCGGGGTATGTGCTGGAGTGGAACTTCTCAAAGTCTTGAACGACAACTGGGTTGAGACGAACTATCCCGTAGGTATCGTGAACTGGACCAACGAAGAGGGCGCGCGTTTTCCCATGTCGATGATGTCCTCCGGTGTCTGGGCCGAGTCGATCCCACTTGAAAAGGCCCATAACCTGAAATCCGTGATCCCAGCCAACGACACGGCGACTGTAAAGTCCGAGCTCGAACGCATTGGCTACCTGGGCTCTACACCCGCCAGCTACAAGTCCACTCCAATGGCCGCTCACTTTGAACTCCACATCGAACAAGGTCCCATCCTCGAAGCCGAAGATCGCCGTATCGGCGTGGTCAAAGGCGTGCAGGCCTACAAATGGTTCACCCTCACCGTTCGTGGCCGCGATGCCCACACCGGCGCCACAAGTTTCCAACATCGCGCCGACTCCCTCCTCACCGCCTCCAAACTCATCCTCGCCTCCCATCGTATCGCCCACCGCTACAAAGCTCTCGCGTCCACAGGAATCTTGACCCTCAAACCCGGCTCAACGAACACAGTCCCCGGCTTCGTGCAATTCAGCCTAGACATCCGCGCGCCACGCAACGAGACCGTCGACCAAGTCGAGCAAGAATGCCGCGTAGCATTCGACCAAATCGCAGCAGGCGCAGATGCCGAAGGCGTAAACACCGGCTGTGCCATCTCCGAACGCGAATGCACGGTCGAATGGCAGACCGACTTCGAGAACCCGGCAACGTACTTCCACGACGACTGCATCGCCTGCGTCCGCGAAGCCGGCGCAGACCTCTGCGGCGACGACAAAGTCAAAGGGCTGAATCTCGGGAAATGGGGCAAATTCATGACGAGCGGTGCGGGTCATGATTCCGTGTACACGAACAAGCACTGTCCGACATGTATGGTTTTCGTGCCGTGTCGGGACGGTGTGAGCCATAATCCGGCGGAGTACTCCAGTCCCGAGCAGTGTGCGGATGGCGCGAATGTGTTGCTGGGAGCGGTGGTGAGGTATGATAAGCTGAGGGGAGAGAAGGCGAGGTGACGGTCAGGGTGGGCTTGGTACTGGAGGGATTTTGGGAAGAGGATGCCGTTTGCATAGATCACCAGTATCGCTTGGGAAGAGTTTGGCGTGCTTCTCCCATTGCTCAGACCAGATTTTCGGAATATCAACCCACGTCACAAAAAGTTGAGGCCTTTCAAGGATGAATACAGCTGCATCTCCACGGTTTTAACTCCTGAACAACATCAACCCTTCTTCTTCCATACCCTCATCATCCTCCCTTTCCACCTCCTCCTCACCCAATCCCACTCTCTGCCCAAACAAACTTCCAAACAACTCCTCCGCCTGCCTTTCACCCCATCTCCCTCGATCCTCGGGCGCCATGAAATTCTGCAACTTCTCGTGCACCGTAAACCTCAACTTCCGTCCTTTACTCGCTTTCGTATCCACATTCTTCTTCGTCTTCGCTTCTTTCCTTACTTGATACCCAACATCGATGGCGCTGGCCGTAATGCTGTCCGCAGACTTTTGCTCTAGCAGTTCCTTCAGCAGAACGGAGTAGAAGTCTGCGTCGTCATAGATTTTCGCGTCGGAGGATAGGGATTGGGAGAGTTGGAGGGGCGCGCAGGAGCGTGGTTGTTGGGTTCGAGAGAGGAGTCGAGTAGGGTTCGAGAGGTGGGAGTTCAGAACGTCGACGATGGTGGTTTGCGTGGAGGTTTGTGTTGTCAGACGGGAGGAGGAAGTTTGAACTGTTGGGCCTTGGGATTTGAGGGACCACTTCTGGAGAACAGCGTTGCGGTGCGGGAGGGAAGCGGATTCTTGGGTGGTGAGGTGGTCGAGGAGAGTCGAGGTCGGTGTGGAGGAGGTAAAATTAGTTCGCTTGCGCTTCTTGCTCGGTGCACGAGCTGAGAGGAGGTCCTCGCGGAAGGTATTGAGAGAGTTCCAAAGATTGAAGGCGGCGGTTTCGGCTGCGAGCAGGGCGTCGTTGGCGTCCGACTTCTCCTCCTCGATTTGCTCGGCTGGAAGACCGACAAGTGTATTAGCTGCGATGAGCGATTTCTGTAGCTTCATGCGGGCGTTGAGAAGAGAGTCAAATGCAGTGCGCTGCTTCTTGACTGCGCGGCCCTTCTCCGCGTCCTCTTTGCTGGCCTGCGAGATAGATGCAGTCACAGATCGTTTCATGTCGTCGCCCATTGCCTTTGAGAGCTCTTTCTTCAGCTTCGTATCTTCTCCGTTGGTGGCCTCTTGCTCTTCTTCATCCACATCACTCATCTCCGTGTCCGAGGTGCCGTTCCCGACATCATCTTCGTCTTCCTCGCTGCCCTCTTCACTGCCCTCCTGTTGCTGTCCGAATCCATTCTCGCTATCCTCTTGCTCCTCATCGCCTCCCATTCCCTCCAATATATCATCATCATCCTCGCTCTCCAAAGCATCCCTTCCGACCTTTCTTCCAACATATGCTGGTCCTAATGCGACCTCCTTCGGTTTCCTCAGTTTACTCTTTCCGACTGCAACGTAATGTTCCCTGGCCGCCTCCTTGTCGTCATCTTCGTCGCTCGAGCCGGTGTCCTCGTCTTCGCTAGAGTCGTCCGCGGGTACATCATCTGCTTCAGGATCGAAGTCTACGCGGAGAAGATTATTAGCAGAGTTCACCAGATCATAGAAAGTGTTGCATGAATAGGCTGACCTTTCCCGCCTGTTTCAACAAGAGCCTCAAATTTGGCAGCGCGATTGCGGCCTCGATTGGGTGCCATGGCTTGGGGAATTGCGTATGTGCAGTCGAAGAATGTATTGGATGAAGTTGGACGATGCCGAAGCTCGCGTGAGTGAACTTTTTCGATCGGCCGAAGTCGCGGCTTAGAACGCCCGTAATAAAGATTGAGCCATCCTGAAGCCTGCAAAAGCCGCGCGAACCCCGCGGTGAGAAGTGAGCTTCACACATTTCTAAAGTTCGCGCCAAGCCGAGACTTTGAACCTGGATTCGCGCGACAGAATCACAGCACATTTTTAAATTGACTACGGCAAACATTCGAAAGTAGCATTTCTACTCTAGATTCCATCGCGGGTATACGCTACAACTGTTAGGTAGCAAGTTTGAAGCGTGTGCGGTCGACGTAAGTTTGATCCTGTGTCAAGCCTAAGAAGTACTACGAGCAGACTTGAAATAACGCCTAAGGTGAGCAACGTGAGCAATGCGCGCTGGATTTTGCGGCCAAGTCAGGGTGGCTCAATCTTTATTACTGGCGTTCTAACTCCGTTGTGGCGTCGCGAAGTGTGGCTGCAAAATATGGAGGGAACTATCGACGGCGGCACTGCACTTCCTTTCTTTCGAGTAAGTGACGATTGGAAGGCTTATCAACATGAAGCGCAATGCCGATTTAGCATGCAATTGTTGCGGAGCCATGTGCCTGCGGCGTGGTGAGTTCTTGAGAGCTTCTCAATGTCTTTCGTCTGCACTGTCTAGCTATATCGGAGCCTCCCTCCTTTTCATCCCAGCATCAACTAAGCCTTTCCAATCAACTCCGGGATCTTCGTAGCAGGCGTCACATTGTCCGCACCAGCTCCGCGTCCTCCGAAACCCCATCGGATCTGGTTCGGCATCTGCACCTTGACATCCAAGTCGTCCGCCCACTGGAAGACCAATCCCGGGTTCTTCTGGAATGCCCTGCCCACAATGATCAGGTCCAGACCATCCTTCTCCAACAAGTCGTTCGCCAACTTCGCGCTATCGATCGATCCCACCGAGCTGACAGCCATGTTGTGTCCCACGGCCTTCTTCGCTTCAATAGCGAACGGAGCTTGGTAAGCGGGCTTGCTGTGAGGATGTTGCTTGGGATGGTTGCCTCCAGAAGAGACGTCGAGGAGATCGACGCCATGTTCGGCCAGGATTGGTGCGAGCTTCGCCGTGTCTGCGGAGGTCCACGACTCCTTGATGTCGCTCTCTTCGAGCCAGTCGGTGCCGGAGATGCGGAGGAAGAGAGGCATGTCTTTGGGAATGATGCTGCGGACGAGGTCGACGACCTCGATTGTCAGACGAGTGCGGTTCTCCCTGTATGACATTAGTCTTTGTGGTCATTTGAGGTTGGTAGACCTGTGCACGTACCAGCTTCCGCCGTACTTGTCGGTCCTGGTGTTGCTCACAGGCGAGATGAATTCGTGGAGAAGGTATCCATGAGCTACACGATAATTCGTCAGCGCTGTCATCCTGCAAGTCAATCAGTCAGACTTACCATTGTGAATCTCAATGACATCAAATCCAGCCTTCAATGCCCGCTTGACCGCCTCACCGAACGCCTTCTTGAAAGCCTCGATGTCATCCAACGACATCTCCTTTGGAACAGCATGCTTCTCGTTCCACGGAATCGCACTGGGCGCCCAGACATCCTGTGGCCATCCGTTGACGTCCTCACCGGCAACATCGCCGCCGCTCAACCACGGTGCCACAGTGCTCGCTTTGCGGCCCGCATGCGCCAACTGAATCATGATCTTCTGGTTCTGGGAGTGGGCAAACTCGACGACCTTGGCAAGAGGCTCGATCTGAGAGTCTTGCCAGAGACCGACGTCTTCAGGCGTGATGCGACCTTGAGGAGTCACGGCTGTGGCTTCAACGCAGGTTAGTCCGGGACCGCGTTGAATGATGCCGCCCATGTGGGTGTGATGCCACTGAGGAGGATGTTAGCCTAGACACCTTGAGCTATTGGGAAGCGCCGGACAAACCATTGTGTAGTGTCCGTCTGGAGCAGAGTACTGGCAGAGCGGGCTCAACATGATGCGGTTCTGGAGGGTAAGACCTCGGATCTTGAGAGGTCGGAAGAGCTTGGGAACAGCATCTTTCTTTCCGTCCTCTACCAAGGCGGTGCCGGCTGGAGGATCTTGCTGGGGAGTGAAGTAGGGAGTGTTCGGTGCAGGACGGTTGACGAGATGGGCTGGAGTAGACATTGCGGAGCTTGTATGTGGTGTCGTTTTGATGGTGACTTCTAGTATGGCAGCAGAGGGTCGAGAATTCAAGTTTCGTATAGTAAAGGAACGAAGGGCGGCACTTAGAACTTTATAGAAACATTCAACGCTGCTCTGCTCGGGTCCGTCATATGCCAATGGGCTTGCCTTACCTGAAGAAGACGCCTTACTAATGCTGTCCTTTGTACCCGTTTACACGCTTAGAACAACGAGAGGCAACCTGGAACTTTTCTCGAAGCTCAGTACGTCATGCCTGATTCTTGCAAGCACTTTTCCACCGGTCGATATGCCTTTCTTCAATCATTCGAGCGATCACACTGCCAGCTTCGGTCTGGTGAGCTTTATGATAGGCTTGAAAACGTACTTCACACGGCGAAAGTGGAAAAGGTTGTGCGGCAGCAAGGCGGATGAGGTGGATGGAAACGTTCAATGCTGACCGAGCATCTGACCGAGCATGAGCTGGACCCTGTCTGTACATTCGCACTAAACTCGGCATTTGACAACAAGACTAGACACCTCCTAGTTGCTGGTAACTCTTACCTTTGGTGTCAACATGTTGCCCAAGGTTGGTATGACGAGTGTGGACAGAGCAGGAGCTCAGACATCCGTCAATGCACCCATCGAGCTGACGGACATTATCGCACGCGGACGATATTCCAAGATGCTTCGGGTATGCGGCGACCTGAAGGAGCATCCGCCAATGGCTCAGCATGTCTTCCATTTGGTCGTATATTTGTCGTGAGAGTATCCCAAGTCTTCACAAATGCGTGACTTGCGCCCAGCGCTACGTCTCCACACATGCCTCGAAGCTTTTCGTCCTTCAGAACTTCCCAGCACCCGCGGCACCACCACCACCATGGTATCCCGTCTCGTATTGGAACTGGCCCTCGGGCATGGTATACAATGGTCTCGCCGCATCCGGTACATTATCACCATACGGACCCATCGAAGGTCTTGGCTCTTCCCACTCCGAACTCTCTCGTGGGAGCCTGCTGTCCCGGGAGAATGGAGCCGCTGCCCCTACCAAAGGCCGACCTTTGGTTTCCATGTCGTGAAGACGGTAGACGCCACGTCGGGTTTGGTTGCGGTGTACGAAGATATCGAGAATGAATGCGGCGAGAGTGGAGAGGCTAGAAAGATATCTTGTCAGCAGAGTGCTCGCTGGGTATGGTGACCTTTTCTCCAGCAGAAGGGCACGAAGATGTGTGGTATACTTACAATCCAACCAGAGTGAACGTGAACAACGCCTTGTATATTCTGCACACCATTATTCCCATATCTTCAGTCCAATGCTCGACGTCACACGCGTTGGCCAAGGTCGGGCTCATGAACCATGTCAGGAGACTCCAGCTGAGCGTCCATAGAACGAGGAGAAAGCCATTGAGCGCGAGGTTGAGGCGTGGATTTAGGCCGATGCAGCAGTGCAGCACAATGGTGAATGTCAGAGCGAGGATCGAGAAGAACGAAGCGGATGTGAGCTGTGTTCACGAGGGCTGTCAGCTTCATATTCTGGAGTGAAGGAGTCTCCAGCTTCCTAGGATCGCTAGATATCCTTACCCAGATGAATGTCCACGGTACGGCGTAGTCCTCTCTTCTCAAATGGTAAATGTAATAGCACATGACCGCACCAACGACCAAGCTCGCCAGTAGCTGAGCTGACCGGAGGCCATGGAACGGCAGTCGTGGGTAATGCGAAGGAGCGGTTTTCGCTCTCCGGTCGAAGATCTGGGTGGACCGCATTGTTCCGGCTGTGCGTGTTGACGAAGAGAGAAAGGAGATGACTGGTTGTCTTGTGGTGCTCGACGAGTGAGTCGAGCGGGGGTGTGATGGTCTCACTGCTCAATCGGTGTAACGCTCAACGCCGGCGTTGCGCAAGGGATGGACAGACGAGGCTGAAATGCTACGATGCTGGAGCAAAAGAAGGAGACGGCCAGGAAGAGGGAAGAGGAAGAGTCGGCGTCGTTTGGTCTCGTATTCCATCGACAGGCGACCCATGTTCGGGGGCCCATTCGCGGGTGATCTTCGCATTGCAGTTTGATGGTTCAGCCTTGTGGATGAAGCTCCAGCCGATCGTCACAACCTTGTTAGCGGTGTTACAGATGCACAAGAGCACGGCATGAGACGAGAACACACGAGCACATGCGCAGCACCATTCGACGCGTCTTCCGATGCAGCCTCTGACGGTTCCTGATCAAGAAGACAACATCTGTCGAACTGACGGGAAAGCATGACCAGGACCAGATGCTATTTTCCCAAGCCGATCACCACGACAGTCACCAACCATGAGCCCACGAGTAATGCCGTCCATCATGCCACAGCTTTCACAAGGCAGATCCCAGCACCATGAGTTGGGTCCGACCAAACCTCACCTCAGCCCAGTCTGCAACTGATGAAGGCGATTACATCTAGACCGCCTGGCTGCCGAGTGCACATACCATATTGGATCAGGTTGAAGCGGAGCTGGTCCAGAGAACCCCTTGCAGACCAACGAGCGTGGCGCCGCCCAAGCGAATATGCGAGTTCGAGGCCGCTGTCGCGGATGCGAAAAGCTAGGGCTGAGTGTAAGTACAAGTACCCGGGTACTTGCTGCGGTGCATATGCGTGACAGCCATCCGGATTGACAGTCGCCGGAAACTTTCCCCTTCACCATTAATGTAGCCTCTCAAGAAGTGGGCTCTGCTCCACCCTCATACAGCTTCCACGATCTTTGAACACTGGAGCTTGCGGCTATGTCTCTGGATCTCGAGCTCAAGGCTGCTTTGGACAGAGTCAATGCATACCTGGCAAACAATGCTCACATAATCGAGAGTCTTGAGTTACCGATAAACTCATCTTCAGATGGATTCCAGCACGAACCGCTGCGGTCGTCCGGCGAGCTACGACTTGTCACCATTGAGCAAGACCTAGTCGACGGTCTGATTTCCTGCCACCTTTCGCGAGAGAGCATAAGAAGCGAGTACGCCGCCATCTCTTACGCATGGGGAGAAGACGATCGCGTCAGAATGATTTATCTCGATGGCAAGCCATTTGTGGTTCGCTTCAATTGCGAAATGCTCCTGCGTGCGCTGCGGTCTCAAGATCTACGGTACCAATTCTGGATCGATGCTTTGTGTATCGATCAAAACAACGTGCTCGAACGGAACGGTCATGCAATGCAGATGCAAGAGATATACCACGGAGCTCAGACGACGCTAGTCTATCTCGGCGAGCACGACTCGGACTCCGCAAACATCCTGCAGTCTAGGACGGCATCATCGCGCTCTGGTACGAGATCACATACGCGTTCCTGCCAGTCTTTTGACTCGAATCTTAGAAGGCTGGACATCGAATCCTCGGATCTGTGTGCGACAATAGATACTGGGCTCGGCAATGTTCACTCCTCTGTTTACAGGCGTGGGCGTCATGATGGCACCGCACTGAAGTACACTCAAGAGATCAACGCCATCTTCCTGGAAAAGTTTCAGACTCGGACCTGGTTCCATCGGCTATGGATGGTCCAAGAAGTCCTTTGGTCTGCCAACGTTGAGTTCTTCTTGTCGAGCGAGTCCTGCGAGTGTTTCAATACCTGCGACAATTTCTTTCCCATGGAGGCCATCTTTCGCATCTGGTTCGGTTACGCACGGGTAGAAGATCATCAAGACGATGTCGTGGGCATCAGCGGCAGTAGCACTGACAATGCCAGAAGTGTTGTCAAGCCGGAAGTACCAGCCGTGATCAATTTTATTCGACAGCGGTGTTCACGCTCTTCGACCAGTCACGGGAAAACAGGACGAATTCAGCTCCCTCTGTGGCAAGTTTTTGCTACCCTCGAAGCGACCCGCGACTTCCAGTGTACTGATCCGAGGGACAAGATCTTTGCGATCGGGTCTACATTTGCGAAACCGATACCCGAACTACTACGACCAAGCTACGAGAAGTCCGTAATCCAAACATACTCCGATGCTATGTTTTTCATGATTAACTATATGACCTCGGAAGCCATCATGGCTGCTGGAACATCACAGCAACGCCAGACTGGCGACAGCCAAGACATCCTCCCAAGCTGGGTCATCGATTGGCGCGAGCCACGATACACTTCCGGTGTGGGCGTTCCAAATTGGCACGCGGGATACTCGGAAGGGCAAAAGCAAATTGTCGCTCATCGTGAGGACAATGTGCTGATCATGAGAGGACTCCTAGTTGAAGTCGTCCAGGCCCTGGCCAGCGAAGTTCCGATGATCGCGGATACTCCGGAGCTCAGAAGACTAAGGCGACTTCAAGAAGCAGGAGACCAACCCGCCAGCATCTATTGCCTGCTCATCAACGCTGACCTCGGCGTGGAGCGAGCGTCTTTCCTGGCTGCCCTGTGCACGGAAGGTACCATCCAAGGCACGGCGACCCCAGATCCCACTCAGACGCGGCAGGACGCCGACCATCTTGCGACCATCGCCGCACAGTGCAACAATCGTCGACTCTTACACCTTTCCAACGGCAATCTGGCCATCGGACCCGAAGGCACGCAAGCAGGAGATTGCGTCTGCGTGTTTCTGGGCGTCGAGACGCCGATGCTGATTCGACCGCTGGATGATCATTCGTGGCAATTGATCGGACAGTGCTTTGTTGCGGGAGTCATGCATGGCGAGGCCGTTGAGAGGGTGGACTGGGAGACTGTTCAAGACGCTGTGCCGAAGTCGCCTTTGTGGGACTTCCGGCTAGTGTGAACATTGCAGGATGCCTCACGTAAAGTCGCCTTATCGTACGCACGAGGATGGTATTGCCTACGCGTTTCCTGACAGAGAGACGGAGGGACGAAGGAATGAGGCAGGGAAACTTTGCTCGAATCTTGGTTTTCCTTATGGATTAGCTGGCAGGGTCAGCTTCAGACGGAGGACGTTGTACCTGGACAAGTCGAGTAGGGAATGTTGGAACTGACTGACGATCATGCTGCACTGCACACTATTGAGTTATGCCACCTTGTGCAGCGTACGGAGTGGAGTCCGGCTGCTCGCTATCAGGTGCTCTTGCGTGTTCACGAGACATTCTTGCAGTTCCAGCACGTCCTGTCTCATAAATATCCAACAAGGACAAGTTCGCGATCAGGCTTCGCAGACAATTGTCTATCATCGACATCGGGTCAGCATGCGTCGCCGATGATGGGCGGACCGCTGTCACGTGCCTTTCAGCTGTGGAGAAGCCAGGCGGCACACTCATTCAGCCACAACCGTAGAGGGGGAGCATCTGGATCACGCCGGGTGTACATCTACAATCCTTTCGCGTTGATTACAATAGCACATAAGCAGTGAGCGCTGCTATCAAGCTCTTCGTCTCATTCCTTTCTTCTTGCCTTTTGCTGCAATTCTTGCCATCATGGCCGACCTCACCAAGCTTTCCGCGACGGCCCAGCTCGCCACTGGCATAGCATGTCTATACATTTTCTACCTCCTCACAACAACAACAGCATTATGGCTCCGCCGACGCTCGTACAAGCGCTCAAAAGGCGTCATGTCAGCCGTTCGCATCCCGGCCAAGGACCCGATCATGGGAATAGACTTGTTCCTCCGCAACATCCGGGCCCTGAAGAATCATACGCTCCTCGAGCTGGGAACGGCGAGATTCGCAAACCTCGAAGCAAATACCATCCGTGGATTGGGTCTCGGTCAGGAGATTCATGCGACGATTGAGCCGGAGAATCTGAAGACGATTCAAGCGGTCAATTTCAAGAAGTGGGGTTTGGGAACCGGACGGAAGGTATGTGTTCGCAGAGGTCAACAGTGAGGATCACTGCTAACTCGTACGCCAGACGGGTTTCCATCCGCTTCTTGGGCAAGGTGGGTTACGATGAAACTTGATTTACATGCCACCAGTCTAACCTCCGTCAAAGGCATCTTCACGTCCGACGGCCCAGACTGGCAACACTCTCGCGACATGCTCCGTCCCAACTTCGTCCGCTCCCAGATCGGCGACACTGAAACTTTCGAGAAACACATTTCCCATCTCATCGCCGCCATTCCCAAAGATGGCACCACAGTCAACTTATCTGATCTCTTCTTCCGCCTGACCATCGACTCCGCCACCGAGTTCCTCTTCGGCGAGAGCACCGAGTCTCTGACCAAAGACAGCACGGACGGCTTCGCCGAAGCCTTCAACAACGGCCAGGACTTCATCGCCAATAAAGCCCGCTGGGGTAAATGGGCACGCTTGGCGCCAAAGAACAAGCGATTCGAAGCGGATCGTAAATTCGTGCACGACTTTGTGGACTACTACGTTGACAAAGGCCTGGCCAAGCGTGCTCAACTTCTCACCGAAGACAAGAAACCTCAACGCTACGTTTTCATCGATGAACTCGTGCGGCAAACGACCGACCGCGTCCGAATTCGCAGCGAACTCCTCAACATCCTCCTCGCCGGCCGCGACACCACTGCCTCCCTCCTCACCAACGTCTGGTTCATCCTCTCCAAGCGTCCCGATATATGGGAAAAACTGCAATCAGAAGTCGGGCAACTGAACGGTGTCCGGCCCACATTCGAACAACTGAAAGACCTCAAGTACCTCCAATCCATCCTCTCCGAGTCCCTACGTCTGCACCCGGTCGTGCCTCTCAACAGCCGCGAAGCCCAATGCGACACAACCCTTCCTGTGGGCGGCGGACCATCCGGTCTCGCACCCATCTTCATACCCAAAGGAGGTATCGTCTCCTGGAACGTCTACGCCATGCATCGCCGCAAGGACATATACGGACCCGACGCGGAAGACTTCACGCCCGAGCGATGGCTCGACGATCCTGAGACGGGTAAGAAAGGCTTAAGACCCGGTTGGGGATATCTTCCGTTCAATGGCGGGCCGAGGGTGTGTCTGGGCCAGCAGTTCGCGTTGACAGAGGCGAGTTATGCGACGGTCAGATTGTGTCAGGCGTTCAGTGGGATTGAGAGCAGGGATCCGGAGGAGTGGAAGGAGTTTTTGATGTTGACTTGTGTTTCGTTGAATGGAGCAAAGGTTAAATTGACGCCGAGGGAGGGATGATGTTTAACCTTGCTTCGCTGAAGGTTCCACAGGTCATGCCGCGTCCTGAAGACAACACCGACACATCCCGACCAATGCGTATCAGAGGAGGTTACCGATTCCTGCCCGAAGGAGAGGGCGCCGATTAAGTTGACGGCGTAAGCGAGGCTTACTGTGCGCAGATTACCTGATACAGTCTCCATTTTGCAAGGCATGAATGCTGGAATAAACCTTCTTTTGCCTGTTCCTGCGACTCTTGCACAGGTCACCGTCTACCCATGAGACCTTTTTGATGGTGGCTGGTGATCTCGCTGCTGGACATCGATGCTAATGGATGCCGACCGGAAGTATGCAGCACCTGGGAGTGGCATATGGACCACTGCCTCGACAGGAACAGAGGATGTTCAGGCGCAGAATGATCCACTCCCTGGTAGTCAGGCGACTACACTTGGACAGGCTTCAGACCGTGATGCGTCCAACGAATGCGAGCATCACATCTCGTCAAAGTTTGGCTTTCATTGGCTTCACTGGCTTTGCCAGGGGTTGCGGTATTCCAGTAATGCCGCTCCATCTCGGTACGATCATACAACGCGACAGCACATAGTGGCGTGTTCTGGAGACCCTGCACGGCCCTCCGTTTAATCGCGACTTTCCGACATCCTGGGTGTGTATACTGGCATCATGCATGCTCGAGCCCTGGCGTCCAATCCGAGCTGCGAGCAGATTCCGGCTTTAGGCGGCGTTTGAACATGCGCACGGTGAGTCGAGAGATTCGATGACGGCAAGATCCCAATTCCCTGGTTACAACACTCTGCGCCGCGTGCGATCACATGAGCGGGAGAGAGGGATAAATACCCTCTTCTTCCCATCGCTCCCAAGTCCCTTTCTCTGCTACTCCAGTCAAGCGACCAGAAAAACACTCCGAAATCAGCCAAAAGAAACCCACCGCAACCATGCAGATCTTCCAAGTCTCCATGCTGCTCTTCATGGCTTCATCCGCTCTCGCGAGAAGGTGCCCCACAAACGGCTATGTAAGTCGTGCACCTCCCATCCCCCTCACCAGTCACCATCATCTCGCCCATCGTATCAAACTGACCAACGATTCTCAACACTAGCACTGCCAGCCCAGCGACGCTGGAGATCCCGAGCATGGTATTGCGCCAAGCTACCCCTATGGATGGTGCTGGCTGGGCCCGGGACAGGGCAAGACCAGCTGCGCCAATGTACGTGCACACTCTTCAGCACTGCGATTTTGATCCATTTTTGCCCGAGCTGACATGTCTCTCTTCCAGTACGCCAAGTGCACAAAGGCTTGCAATCCCTGCTCGATCGACTACGAGAACGACGAGGCGCACTGCTGAAGGATCCTCCATTTCAAATCGCGATGGGAACTCGACTGCATCGCACGGATCAACAACGTTTGACGGCTGCCTTGGAGCGTTTTGACACGGCGGAGGTGGCAGATTGCGGGAGATGTTCATCGCTGCTCGCTAGCAAATTGCTCCAATCATCGAGGCTTTGAATGAAGAGAGATTGGGCTGAACAATGTCACTATCATGTACGCGAAAACATGTTCTCTGTGCCCTGCTGCTGCAATCGTACCTTCCTCAACCTCTCTGGACGCCCGGTGTATAGGGATGGTTTACGAGGTCTACTGGTATCATGTATGCTTGGGCGCGAGTCCAGGCCCTGGAGTCTGACATGTATTCGAAGTGTGAGCGAACTCCGGGTTCACCGTTCATCTCAGGCGAGGATCGACATGGGCCGCTGGATCGGATAGGGTGACAATGTCCCACACTTCCGAAACCTGGACTGCGTGAGATCATGAGGTGTGAACAGAAGCAGCGCCAACTCCACGTTTCTTTCCCACTGTCTTTCCTCACCCTTCCTCTAAACATCCAGGCTCAAAGCCAAGAACAAATCACAGAACACACGGACGGACCATGCAGCTCTTTCATCCAACTGCCATTCTTTACATGGTTTCCTCCGCATTAGCAGTCCTCGCAAGTCCTTCATCTCCCCTCTCTCGCTCGTCCACCACAATCTAACCATTAATGTCGACTAGTTCTGCGAGCTCCCGGACAAAGGAGACCCTGATCATGGTATCAGGCCAAGCTACCCCAATGGATGGTGCTGGACGGGCGAAGCGATCCAACGCCAAAGGCCAGTTGCGGAGATGTACGTGACACTGCAGCCGTCTACGCCACGCTGTCCATCCCGTGTTCTTGCCTGAACTGACATCTCTTGTTTCTCTTGAAGTGGGCGAAATGCGTCGATGCTGGACATTGGTGCACGATTGACACCGAGGACGACGAGGCGAAATGCAATTGAACGGATCTACATCGCGCGGTCCCACTCTTTCTGTCGGGATCGATGCCACTCTTTGATGTCCGCTCTTGGTACCTTGAAGACGGGTAGACATGAGAGAGCGAGACTAGATGACTGTGAACCAACATTATACTTTACAATGCTCAAAATCCAAAACTATCCAACAACGAATTCGCATCCGGCTCCTTGAACTGCGTCGGCGGTGGTTTCGGCTTCTCGCTCACAGGATTTGCAGCGGCCTCTTTCTTTGCCTTGAGTTTCTTGAGCAGTTCGGCCGCCTTCGCTTGTCGGTCGTTGGCGTCGCTAGTTGCGGCGTTGGTTTCGGCTGAAGGCGTAGGGCCGTTGAAGCTGTCCAGCAGCGATGGCGGCTCTTGTGGAGGGGATGCACTGTCGTTATCTTGCGCGATCTCGATGCCAGCCGCCTGAGCGACGCCATTGGCGCTGGAATGTTGCTCCGCTTCTTTGCGGAACTCCCAAGTGCTGACAAGATCCAGGGCAAGCAGCCACTGACCCATGCGCCGGAGAATTCTGGCAGCTCTTAGCACAGCACTGTACTCATATGGCGACGGTACTTTGCGCAAGGTGCGGTAAAGCAAGAGCGTATTCGGATCGTCTTGCTGCCATGTTTTCGGGCCGTCCAGCGGCATTATGAGCGACTCTGCCGCCTGATCCCTCTCCAGCAAGACTTCATGACACCAGCTCAGCAGCCATCTGTTGCCGTCCTTCTTCGCTTGTGGCATGATACGATCTTCCAGCAGAGTTCTGAGTACAGGCGAGCCGTCGCCGCAATATAGACGTGCCACAGCAACCGCAAAAGCGGGATCCTCGCATTGTCCCGCGAGGATGCTGACGGCACTGGCTGCATCGTCTGCCAGCAAGAAGAAGGCAGCCGAATAATGGAAACGTCGCTTTCCCATCAATGCGTACGCATTTTTCCTCGCCGCCGTGCGTGCCTCGGGTTGAGCAAAGTCCTTCTTCAAGAAGTTCATCGTCGACTTCTGCTCTCGATGCCATGTCGCAATCCGCCACAACGCTATCAAGGTAGCTTTCTTGTGAAGTGCGAGGAAGTAGATCGAGGCGTTGACGGGGTCGGGAGGTTGCTCGGAGCGATAGGCAGATTGTGCGATCTGCTCGAAGATCTGCTCCAGAGCTGCACGGTCTGAAATCCAGGCTGTAATTCCAAGGCAGCGTGCAGCAGGCCAGGTAATCTTGAGGTCCAGGTGCAGCAGTAAGATGTCAAGAAGAGCTTGCTGCGTGGTACTGTGGTAGGCAAACGCAACTTCGCGCCATGGCATATTGGGCACGAATTGCGATTGAACTGCGCCGTCGGTCTGTCCTGCATGTGCGGATCCGCTCATTGCGGCCTCTTGGTTGTAGAGCAGTTGCAATTTCCAGTTGAACAGATAACGTAGTGCGTTCTTATCCAGAGTGCCAATGTGCTGATTCGTATATGTAACAGCGTCTATGACATGGCCTAGCCGCCGCTGCTCTACAGTCGAGAGTGTAGGGAGATCCTTGCTGTCCAACTGCTCCTTCAAATCGGAAACTGTATCCTCGCTGAGGACTTGATGCTGCCCCGACGTTTCTCGCATGTGACGTGCAAGCGGCTCATCCAGTGTCGAGTTGAGGTCTTCGTCAGGACCCCAGAACTTCAGCTTTTGCGACAGCTTTTCCAAGATCGTGGCGACGACACCAAGGTGGCCATGTTGGACAAGGCGAGACAGCAGGCTAGGGTGCCAAGCGGGGAGAGCACTTTGCATCTGCGTTGCGACGTGTGCCAGACTGGAATTCTTCGCCGATGACTGATCGAGATCATGAGCTTCTTGAATCTCGATACTCAAGTCCGATGTCTCGATCTTGGAGCTCGCGATGAAGACGCCGTTCCCAGCGGCGGCCGCGAGACTGCCGTCGGGACGCCACGCCATAGCCGAGACGTCGAGACCAGTACCTTCGATGGAGATCGTCTTGACTGAGATCCACGTGGGCACTTTCGAGCTTGAGTGCTCATACCTTCCTTGAACCAGGATGTCGATAGTAGTACCATATCCGACTGCAAGATAATTCTGACCAGAATCGGAGCTGAAAGCTTCAAGTCTGATCACATCTTTGTCCAGCACTTGGCGGTGCTCGATGTAGCCATCGGTAAGATGCACGATCGTCAGCCTGTTCGCGCTGTTGGAGACAATGGCAGCAAACTCGGCGCTCGCGGCGAATAGTGATGGGCCTTCGATGCCTGTCTCGAAGGTGGCCAAAGACACCAATTGTCCTTTGGAAGATAGCTTATCCACCGTGATACGTCCGCTCTTCCCGATGATAGTGATGCAGATACTATCAGGCTCCCGCACTGAAGATACTGGCACTGCGAACAGGACGTCGGACCAGCCATCTCGCCCCGAGGTTGAGATAGTATCAATGCTTGTAGTCGCATTTAGTAGTGAATGCGCATCTTGCGAGACGATCTTCCACCAAATGACTTGTTGGCCGTCGTCCTGGACGAAGACACCTTCGCTGCGATCATCGGTGCTTACGCTGACATGTACTCTTCCCTTTCGCTCCACTGCGCAGGCTGCCTTCGTGACTAATTCACCGCTCGGTGCATGCACGGAAAACTCCGATGCGGTGACGGCAAGCAGCAGACCCTTTGGACTGAGTACAGCCACAGTCCGGACATCTGAAGTTGTTGTTACCGACTGTTCCCAGCGGAGTGGCACATCTCTATCTTCATTCCACCTTGAGATGTCGCTGGACGACCATGATATGATGCCAGATGAAGATGACCGGACATCCACTATCGCTTTATTGTGACCCGACCAGACGCCTGCGGGTGACAGTCTATCGTGGCCAGAGGTGGACGAAGAGAAGAAGTCTTCAACCTTGCCTTTCCACCATGTAATTTCTCCACTTGATACCAGACTGTGCGTCAGCAGATGGATCTCATCGTCCTGGAACCAAGTGCCACACGTAGCAGGACTACCACCCGGGAGCGTCATTTGAAGTTGTTCAGAGTGGGCAATGTGGAATGCTTGGGGCGTAATCGGTGTCTCAGACCTACGTCTGTGGCCGATGCTCTCTAGTCCCCATGCTGACATCCTTCCTTGTCCGTCGAAAGTCAAAACCACATCCGCCTCGTGCGATATAATCTCTTTCAAAAGCTCTTTAGAATGGTTCACCTTTCCTTGCTGAGGCACACCGATGGCTGCATTTACGGCAGTAGTAAAATCGTCCGAGGGGATCATGACCGCGTATCTCGGAGGCTTGGTTCCATCATCCTCAAAGCCGCGGCTGGTCAAGGTCGGCGAGTTTGGTATTGCGGCGACCAGATCTATCGTTGTGTGCAGAACCAGAATATCCAGGTCGTGGGAGCCTCCAGTACGCCACACCCGCAATACAGCGTCCGTAGCAATGGTATACAGAACTTCCGGTCCATCATCGTGTCTGCCGCTGATACCACTCCCTCTTCTTTCCTCTGCATTGGCGTTAAGCGGACGCCATTGAAAATGGGTTACTGTCCCAACGTGTGGAAGATATGTGTGATCGAACAGTCCTTCTTCAAACGATAGCCGCCGCCAGATCTTGACCAGTCTGTCGTAGCGCGCGCAAGTAGCGATTATCGACGAGCTTGGACTGAAGGCTGCCTGGCAGATAGGTGATGCTACAGGTTTCGACCACAACGGAGCTCGCTGCTCTGCTGTTTCGTCTACAATCCCGACCGGTGATGCGGTCCGAGAGGACACCAGCGTAGAGAAGAGTGACAGCGCTTTGCTGCCTCCTACGAGCACCTCACCCTCATTTCCCCAGCTCACGCAGAGCGCCTGATCTTCTGCATCTGGTCTTACAAGGTAGAGCGTTTTGTCCCACCAGACTTTGTCCCAGCCTTCTGCCACTGGCTCCAGTACCCAAACATGACTTTTGCCAGCTACCACAAGCTTCCCAGTCTTGCCGTCCGCTTCCACAGCTAGTAGTTGGTGATCGAAGGATATCGCATGATTGAGGTTCGTGGGCGGTGACAGCACATTGAGCTGCGAGCCGGAGATGTAGGCGACATAGCGCTTGAAGCGGAAGGTGAAGGTCGTGAAGGACTGTAAAGAAGGAGAGGGCGATCCGGGTAGGACTTGTGTGAAGGCAGTGGGCCCGTGGGAGCTCGAAGGCATGGCGGCGCGTGTTATCGTACAGAGGTTCGCATTGTGGTCGAGTATCGAGGAATGGGGAGATCGAGGAAATGTGACAAGCAGTAGAGAGGTATCTCGTTCCGGTCCAGACAGGCTACTTCGATGTCGAAAGCGGGCAATAGTCGTATGGATCCAATGAAGCTGTCCAGTGTCAGGTACGATGACATGACTTCACGTGTCAATGTTTCAAGCGTCGGAGTCGGCTCCGGCTGCAATAGCGTTCCACTCAACGCCGACATCACCTCTCCTCTCCTTTCCATCCATCGACCTACCTACTTGAGATCCACATATGGCTCATTCTCTGCTGTGCGCATCTCAGCATTGCGTCTCGTTTCGTATTCACAGCAGTGCTATCGGCGCGACCTCCAGCATGCAGCATCATACCATCGTCTTCTCCTATGATTATTCCGCTCTTTCTCCTGTCGTCTGCCGTCGTTGAAATGCACATATGATAGGATGATGACTCCGCTGGAGAGTGCAAGAGTCGGTGATGGACACGTGCCAACTACGGTGGCCAACGACGGGAGGCCACCTTACAGACACTCGAAAATGGCGATGCACATGATGCAACATACCTCTTGAGACCACCCGTACTCCGGAGAGCGAAGTCTTGAATGCGCTGACATCCTAGTACAGCTATGCTTGGAGTGCAAAAAGAAACCAAGTTGAACTCACGACTTCACCACGCACCAAAATTCACCTCTGAAAAAAGTGCAAAAGAAAAACCCCTTTCTCAATGCCGAAGCAGAGATAATCGCAGGACAAAGAAACCCAATTTACCCAATATATGGCACCTCCCCCCTCAATGTTTGGCTGGGTTTCATTTCGATCAAAGCAACAAATCCCCACCGTTATGCGAATCCTCCGCTGTTCCTGGCCCAGTCGCCATATCACCCCATCACATAGAAAATGTATTACCAGCGCTCTCGACAGGTGACCCGCGCTTCTAACGCTGTACGGCTGAGACAGTATAATTACTGGCTCTAGGGATTGTGCTGGGAATGGGTGCGTTGGCGGGGTATATGTATCTTTGTTTGAGGAGGGAGGGCGGGATGACGTATCGGTCGGTGAGGACCGCGGATGAGACGTCCACGTCTTAGAACAGTGTTCTGGGTTGGAGTCGACAGTCTGGCCCTTCGACCCGTTTCACGGCGGTCTTGACGTTACAGTGCGCATTCACCTCACACCATGAGAAGAGGAAGGTTCGAGATGAGCTAGGCGCTTGGAGTTTGCTACAAATTACAATACCAGGTGAGTGAGCCGTCAGGAACCCCCTAGACGCAGGTGAATCGTTCAATCTCTTAGTCTCGCTTCTGGTTCTTTCGCGCAAGGCCATATCTTCTTATGCAAATGTTTGTTCCTTGAGATTCCTCAAGCTCCTCTTTGCGCACCGAACAAATGCGGCTGCATTCCGACTTACATCTTGCATTTGAGACCGTTTTCGTGGAAAGCCATTTGTAGCGAGGTGCAATATGCAGGTAAGCATCGCTCTTTAATCGCTGTCCAGAATCTCTACCAAGCGCTATGCACCGTCCCTCGTTTTGGCTCGTCCATTTGATCGGTAACGCCCTATCGCAGACTGCCGCCTCGAGGCAAGACATCGTTGAAGCAGCTACCGTGCAAACGGAGTCGGCAATACAGCTTCAAGCTTCCAGCTTCATCATTTTCCTCCATTGATCTAACCATATCAACCAATAGTCCATCTTACCGCCAGCGATGTCCTTTACTTTCATCCGCAAGCAAGTACAAGCTAAACTGAAGAAGTCTCTTTACCACCCATGCCAGATCCGGGACTTCATGGAAATGCGCTGGACTCTCTTGCTGCTTATCACTCTTTTCCGCACCATGGCCGCCGAACACGTTACAGAAAAAGATACATGGGTCCGCAGGATCCTCGAGACCGCCGGAACAGAAGCTACCGATGGCGCAGTACGAGTACGAACCGGACAAATCGTCGCCGACATCATCGCCACCAGCCAGTGGGGATTGCAGAGGACGACAAGCACCGAGCTTCACGAAGTGGACCTCTCTATCGACGCCGTCTTCACCGGGATCGTGAAGTGGACCCGCGAAGTCAACCGCCTTCTCGCTCAAAAAGTCTCCCTCGCCGACCAGAAGAAGTACGATGTCGAAGAAGCATACTCATCCAATGAAGAGGAGGAAGAGTCCGACAATGAACCGATCGAAAACTACGAGCCATCCGACAAGGAAAACCAGTCACCCACCTCGAACAACAGCAACAGTCCTCACTCCCAAAACAAGAACAAGAACACCAAGGACAAGAAGACTCCCAACATCTGCTACTGGACCCGCGAAGAGACTATCGCTTTGCTGAAGCAGTACCGCGACGCTCCACTCGATGTGCACGGCAGGCAAGCGACTCACCAGCAAATTGCGGATTGGCACAACGAGGATTGGTTTCCAGATGGGGCGCACAAGCGGACGAAGGTGGCTTTGCAGCAGCAGTTGAAAGCGTTGGTGAGGAGTGATCGGACGCTTATTCGGGCGAAGATCAAGGAGTTGGAGGGCGAATAGGGATAGAGGTATAGTGAAAAGGTGGACACTACAGATGAAGAGCCGGCCTCCAGACTGCAGCAAGACATCAAATCTTGAAGAAGACGACATCATTCAAGTCGGCGACAAACACTCCGGTAGACAGACGACCTAATGAACAGGGTTAGTGTCATGCATGCTGTACAGTAAGGTATTCACTGGCTTCCTTCCTATCTCATTGTACGACAGCATCCTGCTCCAGACTAACCAAAATCTGATCATCCTGCCGTAACCAGGTACGCTTACTTCCAATGATGCCGCTGTTGTCGTCCCGAACATGCTCCATCCGGCCCGCACGTGCAGTCGACGGTCCTGTCGAAATCGCGTATCGCACACAGATTGCCAAATGGGTCGCAAGATGTTGATGGATGGTTTAAGTCGAAGGACGGAGTGAAGTCTCAAGTCGCCCTGAACAGGGAAGGAGGATTCTGGCTTGGCACTCTTCCCCGCAAGTCGGAGATTGACGTGGTCTTCCGATGGTCAGGACATCCACCCACAACATGCAACTTCACCACTTTCTCATAGTCATCGCGAATCAGATGGGGACTGGCCATTCTGCCGCTCGGCCGAAGTCTTTGTCACTGCTGGAGCTTGGCCTCCCACCGGCAGCACTTCCCTCGGCCAGAAACCACCACCGACATCTCAACTCCGGACGCGAACGATTGATGGAGCAACAAACCCGTGGAGGACCGCAAAGACATGCAGACTGAGTGGCGGGATTACTGTGGCGGATCAAGCACTCCATGATGGAGCCCAAAAGTTGTCGCCAGTGCACGAACCGCAAGCGAAGCTCTCAACCTTTGCGACAGCCATGCACCGCAAATTGACGAAGCTGGGCTTTCACGCAGACCCATAGCACGCACTCAACCACAGGGGCGTATGGCGGTACCGTCGGCGTCCAGCTGGAGTCCACATACCCAGCGTGGAGCGTGCTTCGTGGACCGACCAGCACAGAAGCTTGCCGAAAATCAAACAGCCATCAGTTGACCGCAATGAAGAGACGGATCTTGCACGCGATCCTTATCCCTGAGTATGAGGAAGCCTGCTCAGTCATCTGATTCGCACAAGGACAGGCCATACATGCCCGTCACAGCGACGGACAGGAGCAAAACGTGACATCAGGCCTCCGCCGTCCGGAGCCCATTCCGCAGCGCCGAAGCAAAAGTGAGCCCTACTAGACTCCACTTACAGCGTGAGCCTCCGTCCCCGGACCGCGTCTGGAGCTCGGTGAGCCGCAATTTATCTCAACGGACGAGACCGATGAGACGTCCGCATGTCGAGAAGTAGTCTGAGCCGCTCAGCTTGTGGGTTTGTGCACGCGACAACGAGCACATCTTGACGCTCCCACGACATCACTTCCCACGACGAGCCTCGCCGGCCTTGGACGAAGAAGTGAAGAGAAATACACTTTCCGACGTTCCGGTTTTCACTGTGGATTGGTGGCAATAGAGCTCCGCTACGCGCCGAGCCGTGCGGATGGATCGTCATTGTCTGCCGGCTTGCAAATCCCGAAGAAACTCCTCCGACGACCATTTGCACGCTACAGTGCAAGGAATCTCAAGGTCTTTTCGTCACCTTCGTTGCGTGACGTTTGTCGGCTATCAAGCGATGACAGAGAAAAAGCTGTCTCGTCACTCGATGGCCCACGGCCGTACACTCAACAAGAGCATCCGATTTTCCCCTCGCACAGCTCACGGCGTCTTCTCGCTGCTTTCGGTGCCTTCACGGCGATAATATGGACGGCTCTGCTCTGGTCCACCATGAGATCATTCTCAACGCCATCCACTGCGATAATAGTATCGTCAATTCTTAAAACCTCTGCATCGCGTGAAGCACAAAAGGTAAGGTTTAGACCCTCTTTCTTGCCATCTTTCAATCATCCATTCCACCAACCATCTCTATCATTCATTCCACCATGTCGGAAGGAGGTCCCTCGAGGGCAAACAGCTTCTGGAGTAAGACCACAGCCGCTGCCGGACCATCAAGAGCTCCTAGTTTCTGGAGCAAGGCCACACCTGGACCATCTCGTAACAACAGCATCTGGAGCACTTCCGACAGCATAGGACCAACCAGGAATAACAGCACACACGCTCGAACCGAGAAGTCAGCATATGTTCCACCAAATGACACGCCTGAAGCGAGAGCGGAAACACAACAAGAGAAAGTCGACTTCGGTCTGGGCCGAATTGTGGGAGGAAGATTTATCGAGGGCAATAAGGAGGCAGTCTTGCACAGTGATCATGGACCCATGACGGAGGTTGACATCGACATGCCCCTCACACTTACTGAGGTCGTTCAAAAGGATGACAACGAATACATTGTCCTGTCGTTTGCCAAAGGAGATCCTGTCAATCCCTTCAACTGGTCTCCGTGGTACAAGGCCAGTGTCACAACGATGCTCAACCTGATGACTTTGTTCATTGGACTCGCAACCACGTCGTATTCGAGCGGCATCACGAAAATGACTGCTGAATTTGGTGTGTCCAATATCATGGGACAGCTCGGTCTTTTCCTCTTCAACATCGTCTGCGCCATTGCACCGTTGATCCTTGCTCCATTCTGCGAGCTGGTTGGGCGCCGAGTGGTCTATGCCGGTGCCTACCTCTGTTTCTCCCTCTGCTTCATCGGACTCGCCCTCGGCCAGAACATCGGCACCATCCTCGTCCTCCGTGCTCTCCTCGGCCTTTTCGGTTGTGTCGGAACGATCCTCGTTGGTGGCACATTCGATGACATGTACCTACCGCGTCAACGCAGTCACCCCATGGCTGCCTTCAGCTGTATCGCCATCTTCGGCACAGTCGCCGCTCCAATCTACGCAGGCTTCATCGACCAAGCCATCGGATGGAGGTGGGTTCAAGGCATTCAAGGAATCGCCAACATTCCGCTCCTCATCTGCATCTTTGTCTTCTTTCCCGAGACACGAGGCGGCGCAAAACTTCATCAGCGCGCGATGCAACTCCGCAAAGCCACGGGCGACGAACGTTACGTCGCAGCCGACGACATCGAAACCCCCGGCGTGAAAGAGATGCTCAAAGCCTCCTCCGTCAAAGCCATACGCATGCTCGTCACTGAACCGGTGGTTTTCTCATTCGGCTTGTGGATCGGTTTCTGCTGGTTCGTCGTCTTCCTTTTCCTGTCCGTCATCCCGATCACTTTCCAGGAGAAGCGAGGCTGGAGTGAAGGAGTCTCTGGTCTGCCCTACATCAGCTTAGCGATCGGCACTGTCCTCGGCTGGGCGGCACATCACCTGCAAATGCGCAAGTACGAGAAAATCATGGAAGATCCAGACCGCAAAGCTACGCCTGAGGATCGACTGTACGGCGCCATGTTCGGCGCTATCTGGTTCCCAATTGGATTGTTCATGTACAGCTTCACGCAGTATGGCTATCTTCCTTGGATCGCGCCGACGATCAGCTTGGCGCCCATTGCGTTTGGTATCTTCTTCGTGTTCGAGAGTACGTATTCGTACACGGCGGACTGTTATGGCGAGAGCTCGTCGTCTGCGATTGCTGGACAGGGCTTGATCAGGAATGCGCTTGGTGCGGTGTCGCCGCTGTTCGCGAGTCAATTTTTCCATGGGTTGGGAAGTCAGTGGGCGGGTCTGTTGTTGGCTTTGTTGGGCTCTTTGCTGAGCATGAATGCTTTTGTGATGTTCAAGTTTGGCCCGAAGTTGAGGGCGAAGAGCAAGCGAGCGATCAGATATTGAACGGACTTGGGATGCTATTGTTACTGTAGCGTGTATTGATGATGTCGATGCGATGACTACTCTCGCTGGTGTTCGACGCCTATTACCACCTCCACCGTGTATGACAGTGGACTACGTGCGAGTTGGCGGCGTACGCTCGCTCACATTGATTGAGGCCAACAAGGAACGTTCGCGGCGGGTTTGCTCGGTCAATGCGTATTCATTGGACTGCCATCAGCATTGGTATCGCTGCTCGGGCAACGTTTGTCTTTCGCCGTGAATTCCCAAGGCTTGCAGTAGGTTTATCTTTTCAAGCTGCATGCATGAACTCGCTTATAAGTACATGGTGGGAAGGTGCCGCAGTGCTGGAACAAACACCCTTTGGAAAGTATACTTCAACGCCCGGTACTACTGACTCCCATAGACCGGTGAGCAGAACGTAGCTTAGATGCCCGGAAACTACATGTGTTTGATCGCCCCATCAGCTGAAAGGCAATGTATACTCGACGCCACCGATATGTCTGACCATTCACGACTTCCGGTCAGCCGACCCGGCAGGCTCGTGAATGCATAACAGCTAGCAACGCCAGCGAATGCTGGGCCATACCGCGCAGCCGGCAAGGCAATGCTCTGCATGTCGAAGCGAAGCGGCCTTTTCGCCGCTAGTCATATAAGCACATCTCCACTTCCAGACCGACTCGGCGCGCAACGACAATTCATCGCAACCAATCCTAGCCATGCCGGATCGAGCGAGGAAGAATTACCGTGATCCCGACATCAGGGAGGTGATAGTGCCCATACCGATGTGCATAGAGCTGGGATGCCCGAATGACGCTGCCAAAACGCAGGCTAGGTTCTGCCAGGATCGTCAGTTGAGCGGAAAGTCAAAGGAGCATAACTCAATGCTGATAAGCTCATGCAGACCAATGCTCCGCGGACAAATGCCTTCGTCCGGCACAAAAGGGACCCGGCGGGTCAGATCGATGTGCGAAGCATATGCTGTGCGCGCACAGTCAATGCCCAGAAGAGTTGACCCATGGGATAGAGAGCATGAAGAGCTTCAGCTTCTATTGCCGCAATCATCGATGCTCCGAGAAGCCCTGCACGGAGTTCGGTGCGAACGAAGTATTGAAAGCCAAAAGAATGTGCCAGAAGCATTTTGAACAATGGCGGTGCTCGGAAGTAGAGCCTGCGCAATGTCCAGATCCACGAGATGACCACAATCCTGAGCTTCCGTTCTGCCGGAAGCACGCATCTTGTCAGAGACAAGTTTGCGAGAAAAGGGAAAAGTGCGACAAGAAAAGGAGGCCGGATGGGAGATATTGTGCAGATCACACTTGCCTTCGCAAAGGCTGCAGCACTGAGGTCCATTGCCCCTTTACTTCCTGCGAGAAACACACCTGCCAAGGACATATGAACAAAGAGAAGCCGGACGAACGATGCAAATTGCCCACAATTCCATTTACGGAGTGTCACATACCCGAGTGGCTGTGTTTCTGTGCAGTCCACATCTGCCAGATCGCCCTCAGATTTGAAAGAAAATGTGAGAGCTTCAACGGAAATAGAGCTTACTGCAAAGAGCATCGCTGCTCGTTTGGGGACGCGGAGTGCGACCGCCCGCGACTGCAGAATCCTGGTGGCAGTCCTGAGTCGCTGTGCAGCCATCATCTTCTCGAAGCTCGGGTACAAAAGCAGGCGATCGAGGATGCCGTGAAGGAGGAAGAGATGAGATCGCAAGGCGCGCCATTGAGGATGCCGGGTTTCTTTTCGGGAAGCTGACAGCTAGACGGGGATCCAGCTTCTTCGCCGAGCCGGGCTTCGTGTGCAGGTTGAAGCTCGCATTGACGGAGCCTTGACGATGTCCAAGCGATAGCATTGAATGAATCTGCAGGAGCGACGGGCATTGGCAGAAAGTGTCGCAGGATGAGATTTCATAATGAAAAGGGTTCATCGTCTCGGAGTCGTCTTTCTGCCCTGCTGGTGTGGCCAGCACGCCGACGTAGTTCTCGTAGGCGTCCAGTTGACGACGATGATTCCGAAATTCTGATGCCTTTGAGACCGTCTTGTTTCCCATGACTGGCACAGAAGCAGTTGTAATGGTCATTGGAAGAAGAAGGGAGAGGAAGATGGCCCGTGAGGTCGAAAGGAAAGAGACCAGCTGAACACACGCGCAAACAAGTCGTGGACGAAATTGGCCACATATATTCCACACGCGCCCCTGTTCTCTCCAGACGCGCGAGATTCGCGTCGCTTCGAACTCCACCTCACTGCCAACATCGGGCTCAGCATGGACACAATCTCGAGGATCCCTCATACTACCGCCCATGAGCATCTTCATGATATCCGCGTCAAGAAGAACGATGTCATGCAAAACATGCGAAAAGAGCTGGATCGTTTTCCGCGTCCCAATTATGCCGAGCTGGAGCTTCAGTTGATGCGTGGCAATGAGATGCTCAATCTTTTTCTTACGTCTTTCGACAATGCACTTGCTCAGACTTCTGGATCGGATCGGATGAATGCACTGCGGCTGTACAATCAAGCATCTGTGCATTCGTATGCTTTGGAAGACAGTACGAATCTAGGAAGCTTCTGAGGCCAGATATGACCCGGCGACAGTCAGCCAGCACTCCAAAGCAGTAGGGGTCGGGTCGAGGAAAAGCGGCAATTGCTGGATCAGCAATGGCGAGTGCAATCTCGTCACGGACCCGCAAAATGCAGAGCGAAGGGCGAAAGGCTGAATGCTCGGAAGAGCTGGCTTCCAAGCGCGAACGTCCCAAATCTTCGGTCATTCCGACAACGGCAGTGCCTCCTCGCCCTTCGATGCAATAGCGTCGACCATGGCTTCGACGTCCGACTTGCGCAAAAGTCCATCTCTGCTGTTGATTTCGTCCAGAATGCGCTGCAGAAGCTCGACGACCTTCGTCCGCTGCCCTGCATATGTGCTGAAACGGTCCAACACAAAGTTCTCGTCGGACCATCCCACAGTGACAATCTCGGCCTTGGCGATGTCCAATCTCAAGCTAAGATTGCTCAACCGGAATGGCAGAACCGATGTAGAAGGAAGGATTTGCAAGTGTCGCATGTCGGCCACGGAGCGTCGGAGGCGACGGAGAAGTAGTTAATGGCGTCTTTGCACAGATCATACTCTCCGTTTGGGAAGCGGTCTGCCGATTCTTCGAACTTCAAGGGGACCACGTGGTCGGCAGCCACTTCTAACAGCTCTTTGCGCACCACGGAAGACACCTGGGCCAATGGCAGCAGCGCCGGAATGGACCTCAGACATGATACGTTTGGCATTGCAAAGGATTTTTGTATGACCTGCGACAGGCAGTGATAATCGCATATTACCATCCGGAGCTCGGGCGGCAGCTGCATGTAGTGTGCGAACTTCCGTTGATTATACCACTCCTCAAGATCATGTTCGAGAGCGCGTTTGTTCCGTTCAAGCTCGGCGATTTGTCGTCGACAAGGAGCGATGAGTTCCTGCTGGAGCTCGTTGTGTTTTTGCCTGAGCTCGAACACTTGCTCGCGGTAGGGAGCCAGTATTGCGCGGTCGATCTCGGCGATCTTTTGCTTAAGCTCGTTCAATTCGCCGCAACATTCCCGAACCTGGCCGTCAATTGCATCGGGGATGGCAGAGGCCATGTGGAATATGGGATGCTCTGTTTGACTGCGAACTTGGGAAATTGAAACGGGCTGTGTGCTTGTCGGTCTGACTTTGTACAGTGGTCACTATATCCCTTGCTGGGTGGGCATCGACTCTCCTTGCATAATCAGTTCCCTTGTGAAACAAACGCGATCAATCACAAAGCCTCGTGAATCGATAGTCTGCAATCATTGCCAGCGCCTCCCCAAAATACATACTCATTCGCCTTCATCGATAGGGGCATCACCAGCAGCCATTTTGTACTGGTACTGGTCCGGCTTTATGTCCAGCGCGTACCATTCTGCCGGAGTGTCTATACCAAATTGGGAGGCTTTGATATAGTGTGCGATGTTCTCCGGCAATTGGTCTATTGCTGCAAGGAGTGTGGCACGTAGTTGTGTCGAAGATGGCCGCGAGCGAGGATCCCAAGCCAGTCCGCTCATGATGGGTTGCAGTAGCTGCTGGGTGTATGTCGACATTGTCCAATTGCTGAGCGTCCAGGGAGTCTCTCCTGGTAAGAAGTCGGGCTCATCATGCTCATAGTCCATTTTCTTGTGACTGACCAATTCGAACATCACCGCGCAGATTGCGTACACGTTGGTCGAATCCGACAATTTATAATCATCCACGGGTTCGCCTGTGACGTTATTGATAAAAGGCCTTTGCTCGGGTGCTCTGTAAGGTGCGGTGCCAGAGCCGCTGTTGTAGAATGATGGATTGAGGGGATCTTGGTCGTCGGTCTCAACGGCGAGTCCAAAGTCCGCCTGTCAATGGTCAGCGGAGGAGACAAAATGAATTAGTTCTCCGTAATACTGACCATCTTCGGTACCGGATAGTGACGCCATCCGCTCTGTGGACAGGAGTCTATGAACACATTGTCTGAAAGAGATCGTCAGTCACGAATTCGGAGCGCCGTGCAACATGATTTGCGTACTTGATTTGATATCCCGGTGAATGATCTGACGCCATCCAGGCACAGGCGGACCATCAATTGAACCCTGCTGCATGACCATGCAGCTCTCAACAAGCCGTAGCATCAGTAGCCAAACGAAAGGCTCAGGGAAGCACGGCTGTTGTGAGAAGTAAAAGGTCAAGAGTTCCGACAAGTCTCCCTGGGCACAGAATTCGATATAGATGCTCACGATGAGGTTCTTGTGGTCTTGATTCCATCCGCGGACTTCCGGAAAATGCTCGTTCGCGGCTTGCCAGCATTTTTGTTGCAAATGCACCTCGAGCGGTAGTCGCGTACGGAGGTCCCTCGGATTTCCGTGCCAGTACAGGGACGACAGCCACTCCTCTGGATCCATGGAGAGAGCCTTCTTTACTATCCTCTGTTGTCGGTGATCAGCGCCATTCGATGGGAGCACAAGAGTGTAGCCATACATCATGAACTATGTCGTTACCATCGACCATCACCCAGATACCAGCCCGGGACAATCCTTAGAAGTGGAACATGCAAGTCAACAGATGTCCCAGACATTCGTACAAAAGGCAAGGCGTTGTATGTTACCTCCTGCAAACATATCCATGCATCTCCACCGAAAGCCCGCGTCTGCATTTTGATCGGGGTAAAGAGGCTGATGTTGAAATTGATCCATCAAAGCTCTCTGAGCATTGCCTCGATTATGGTTACGGTATTTATCGGGAATTTTACGGCCGACTCGATCTATACGTGCTTCGACGCTCGTGATTTGTTGGTTCAGGATGTTTTGTTGATTGCGTAGCGTCTGTACCCGGTTGTTGGTCCACGCATAAGAGGCTGGATGCACACCTCCCCAATATGTGTTCCGGTGGGAGATCTTGTATATCTCGACCAAAGTCCGCGCAGCATTCCCTGCAGCGTGAAAGCAATTCTTGGCCAGATTGTTATGGCGCTCGACGATTACGGCGTCCAGTGCGGGTTGTGCCAGCTCCTGTGCAACGAACGACCTGTACGTGTTGTATATCCTTGTGCAGTCTTCGAAATGCGCTCGAAGCGCATTCCATCGCTCGATCGCTGCCACAATCTCGTTCTGGAATTCTACTGTCAAGCTGAAGAACTCTTGCCTTAGGTTTCCTTCATTGGTGCCTATGCTGATTAGCCATGCTCATGTCGCGAGAGGCCTGCATCATCACTGACCTGGATTGTTGCCTCGTATAGTGTTCTCGAATTCGGAGAAGGTGTTGTACCCGGAAAAATCAAATGGATCATCTTGAATGAATTCGGCCATTTCGAAAGTTTTGGCTTTGGCGTGCGAGATCGGTTTTCAGATGGTCAGGCAGGTGTAGAAGTTCTTCAGCTTCAGCCGTATACAAGATAGTCACGAAGACTCCGCATCCGGCGACCTAGCTGACAGTCACTGCTTTGTTATCCGTCGTAACGATGTTCTTGCCCTTGATGCGTAGCTTCTGCTGCCTCGATATTGCCAGAGCCGCAGGAAGACAATGACATCTCAGTGACTTTGCACATTGTGCGCGTGTGTGTGGCATGTCATACAATGGACCTCCGATCGACACGCATGGCGATGCTGCGTCGTTCGCAACTGTGGTCGCAAGGGAGATAAGCTCATGTCAAATCGTGGCGGCAATGGAATACGACCGCAAGATGCAGCACTGTCGCGATGGACGCGAAGACCGAATTGGAGTACATTCGCATCAGTATCGGCGAAAGGTGAGCGCAGGTTGCGACTGCATGGTGACGGAAGGCATGAGGTCCTAATGCGATGACTAAGCCGTCAGGCTCGCTTATGCATGGCAGGCATGTGCCTCACCGTCACTTGCCGTAAGGTAAAACAACAACGAATGCCCAGATGTCTAGTGGTCTGCTTCCGCAAGAAAGCTCCGTCTTTGAGCTGTCGTCACATGCGCCATCATGGAAGACGTGCCGTCGTACCGCTCGCAGCCAGCGCTGATACCTATGGTCGACTTCGAAATGGCGAACCCCTACACACCTCCACCATCAAGACTCCAGACCTTGCGACTCGAAGACAACAGCGGCATCTATGCCAGTAACTTCCATGTAGCATGTCAAGAAAAGGGCCTCACCCCACACTTCACGTTTCGCGAGCCCGCTCAGGGCGCTTTCATCATAACGTTAAGCATTGACGGTCAGAAGCTCGATGAGCTTGGACCGTATGCTTCAAAGAAGGATGCCAAAGAGGCCATCTGCAAGTTGTGTGTGGCCAAACTTGGAGCGTATGAGAATCGTAAGAAGCGCAAGAGCGTCAGTCCGGAGACGGACGCTTTCGCTATGGTGCCCGCAACCTTGAACGAGGAGAACTGGACCAGCACTCTCCTTGGTGAGTCTCATGAGCTTATTCTCTTTCAAGGGCCTTCTGAACAACACTAACCGATACAGAATACTGTCAGGGCAATAAACTCCCGCAAGCCACCTACACTGAGAGCTGTACGCATCCGAGCCGTGGACCACATTTCTGCACAGTACGGTTTCCGGGCAGTCCTATCACGCCATTCGGCTCCACTACCCTCGGGTTCAAGAACAAGAAGGATGCCAAAAAAGCTGCATCGATGGATGCTGTTCTTTGGCTGCGCGGTCAAGGCAAAATCGAAGAACGTTATAACGACCAGAGCATGACCTTGGACGGCACCGCAGATCCCGCAGACCCGCTTCCGGCTTTTCACGATGCCATGGATGTGAATAGCTGCGGTATTGCGCCGCAAGGATCCATTGGCAAGCAAGTTCAAGACCTCTGTTTCTCACTTGGCCTCTCGAGTCCCGAATTCGAAATCGTACCTCTGTCTGGCGCCTTTTGCGACATGCATGCGCGTTTCCTGCCGAGGGACGTGGCGCGCGAACCAAGACTGGCTGGGCCTATTGCGCCAGTAAGCAATGTCTTTGGAAAGAAAGCAGCAAAAGAAGAGTGTTGGAGGGAGTTGCTAAAGGTACTAGAGGCCATTCGGAGGACCAGGATGGCCATCTGACCGTCCGGTCAATCGCAGATTGCATAGCCTCACTCCTGCTCGTGATTGGGCGACAACAGAGGGCAAAAGAGGATTTGCTCTTTCGAGAGTGCTTTCTCGAGCGCGCTGGATTGATCAGCCACGATTGCAAGTCTTGTCAGCACTGCGCGAAAGTAAATGGATACACGCCATACATCCATCTTCGATGGTAGACTGGCGGCAACTGGCAGCGATATGTGCAAGCAATTTTGAGAATAGTTTGACGGCTGGGAATGGACGAAACTACCTTACGAATACCTTGTGTGGCATATGGCCTAGGATAATTGAATGAGAAATACGAGGATATCGTGACCACTACACTGAAATCACTCATCATCATGCCTTCCGATCTTCTTGAACATGTATCGAAAACCCGGATATTAACACGGCACGGAATATCCGTCCCATTTTCCGTCCCATGACTAGATGTAGCCCGATATCCGGACTTTACTCCTTCCTCCGGCTACACCGCATTGCTCGACTGCGCCTCGAAGTGCCAACAACATGGCTTGCATCTCCCCTTTGCTCGTTCGACAATAACACATTTCTCACCCGCCGTTGCAGTATCTTACCGAGCAAGGCTCCCCACATCGCGTCATGTCCGGCCCTTCATTGCCCCGTATCAACACCACGAATACCAGCGGCGAGATCACAGAATCCAGCGGCGACGAACACTTCTCCTCGGCCTCCGAAGGTTCGCCCAATCCAAAACGCCTCAGCAACGATGGCTCCCTGTCGCCAATTCCTATTACTCGTGTCGAGCGCGTAGACGATACAGCTGCCCACGGCGAGGTTCCAGGTACTCCTGCCTACGCATTGCGGACGCAAGACGCAGTGCCCGACGAGGTGGAGGTGGTTCCGGAAGGCCAGCGGCCGCGGTCTGGAACTCAGAGTAGATCTCGGTCACACTCCGCAGTCTCTGCTAGCAGCCGGCCGGAAACTCCTGGTGGCTCGCAGATACCCAAGACCGTGGTAGAAAGAGTTGACGACAAGCCTGCGTACGGCGAGGTTGATGGGACACTGGCGAAAGAGATGCGGAGGGAGGATGCTGAGCCGGATGAGATGAGGACACTCGACGGTAGGTGAGTTTGACTGGTAACATTGTGTGTGAAGAGGTGCTGACATATTATGCAGCAGTCAACGAGCGCCTGGAGACTCGCAAATAGAGCAAGATCCGGAAGACCAGCAGGCATGGTTTCGATCAATGTGGGAAGGCAAAGCAGTCACTGAACAGCCCGCACCAACACCAGACGATGCTTCTAATGATGCCGACCAAGATGACGACGATGATTTCGGAGACGACTTTGACGAGTTTGCAGAGGAGGCGGAGGACGATGACTTTGGAGATTTTGATGAAGCAACCCCTTCGGCGGAGGCTGCTCCTCCGTCAGTACCAGAGCCGCAAAGCGTTTCAACACAAAACATACTTGCAGGACTTGTAAGTAGCTCTTTAACCAATCTGATGACATTCAACAACGTACAGTTCATTCATACTAATGTCCTGAAGCCTCCCATCGACTTCTCATCACAAATGTCCGCTTCAGATCTCGAAGGCACCATCACACCCTACCTAGACATGATCTTCCCAGACACCGAACCGCCGCCCGCAAATCTACCTCCTCTCGACATGGCGAACAGCTCTCCATTCCTCTCAGAGCGGTCTCTTTCCTTGTGGCAACAATTGGTCTCCCCACCACCAATGCAGCCACCGAACTGGACGCGCAGCAGGATCCGGCGACTATTCTTGGTATCTCTTGGAGTGCCAGTAGATCTCGACGAGATTCTGCCGCCATCGAAACAGAAACGCCTTGTGCTACCGAACATTAATCTGGTCTCTCCGCGTGCATCAACAACAGCACTGGACCGCATCAAGCAAGGAGGCGCTAACGACTCCTCCACCTCTGTTGATTCGAAAACAGGGGCGCCGAAACGCTCAAAACGTCAAGGGAATACCAGGGGTATACAGCCTCCGCCGGATTTCGATGCCAATGCTGCTGTGTTGATCTGTCGTACGACTGACGAGGCATTGCACGGATTCGATGACGATGAGCTGAAAGCGCATCTCTCGACGCTTGAAGACTTGAATCGGAGGTCCAGTAGCGTGCTGGAATACTGGCTGCAAAGGAAAGACGAAGGACTGAAAGAGAAGGAGGCTCTTGAAGGTGTGATTGAGAATCTAGTAGGATTCGTGAAAGGCAGAAGAGGGAAGTGAGGAAGCTTTAGGTCGGAGATGTGAGATTACTGAGGAGTGATCGCGGCTTGCAAAGGGGAACAGCATCGGAGATCCTTTGTTCAAACCCGACATAGCTCACACCAGGAAGCAATTGAGCCGGCTCTCCATAAGAGTTTCGGCTTCACGCCTCACTCTCTGCCGTTTCTGTAGTCTCCCTGAGTCCTCGCACACACGTGACACAACCACGAGCTGCTTCCTACAGTCATGTCCGCACGAGACCACAAGCCTAAGAAGGAATCGGCACGAGGAGTGACGATGCTGCCGTCGACGCGAACAGCCAACGGGTCGCGATATCGGTATCGAGACGTCTCCAGGCCCCTGACGCCACGGAAGTGAGGTTCTGGCCCCGGCACTTCTCGACCTTCCACGGTAGACTGTGAAGAGTTCTCAAGAAATCCAGTCGATAGTCGCAATGTTCTCAACGATTAAATCTTCGCTTGCTTCACAGGGCGAACCACAAATCCAAGCCGTGGGAAGTGAATCCGCGTCTCGACAGTGGGTTGATTCTCGAGCGGTTGAGGCTTGATGACGACCTCTTCAGGCGAGAGCGCTACGAGCGTTCCTATCGTCGGACTAGAGTGTATCAGTAGCTGAACAGAAGCGCAATCAAATCCGTGACTTACTCGTCTCTTCCAGTGTCATCCGGAGCCACTGACACCAGTGCACCCTCAACGAGGCCACACTTCGCATCGAGCTCATCATGTGTAGCTCTCGGCGTAGGTAGCAACATGGACTTCTTTCCCAAAGTCGGCGACTTCTTCATCTGCTCAAGCACACTCTCAAACGAAGTCGTTGCATCCTCTACAACAGGCAGTCCTTCAAAGTATCGTTGGACCTTGTGATACCACGCCCATACACCCGGGTAACGCTTCGCGTTGAACACCGGCGTTGCGCCTTCCAGCTCGGTATCAGAGGCACCTCCTGCCGTCAGATTTGATACCAACCGGCCAGATGAGATCTCATTGCCCCAGAGAAGCTCGTAATACAGCGATACATCCGCCATACTTGGAGCTTTGGTCGAAAAGATCCACGGCCCATCAGAATCCGCGAACAACGGCTCCAACATCGAAAGCTGCATGTCCAGCCTCGACAAGTTCTCAGGAAGTTTCCTCTCCAGCTTGTCCGGATCCAGCTTATGCCCAATCAATTGCGCTCGATCAGTACCGAACGAACTCCGCCATATACTCGCCGGCATCAATCCGCACGTCACACGAAACAGCGGTCGATCCGTCCAGTATGACGCGAAACCACGGATCAGCGGCCTGTAATTCCTGCCGTCTTGTGAGGTAGGGTAGAGTGTTCTGTAGCCCTCGGCTTCCGGGAAGAAGTGTTCCAATGCTTCGCAGATGAGTGAGGTATCGCAGTAAAGTTCTCGACCGATTGCCAGGACGGGGATTTTGCGATAGGTCAGGTGGAAGTTGTCCCGGAGTAGTGGTCGCGGCATCATTGAAGGGACTGCGACAAAAGTGTAGGGAATTTGCTTAAGGCGAAGAACATGACTAGGAACGGTGTTAGCAGTGATTCGGACTCAAATGGTATAATGGCAGTTTGAGGCTTGCTAGCATATATAGCCTGTGAGACAATCTCGAAAGCTGCAGGCCTTCTGCCCTTTGCTTTACTTCGTACGTACCGGAGTTTGATAGTGAATGTTGATGACTCGTAGCCGAATAAGGCTACTATTGGAGCGGCCATGTTGACTGGTTGATGTATTGTTCGGAAGAGGACGGATGTCAGCAAGAGGTGTAGTTGATCTGCTTCCCTCGGTCTAGAAGTGAGCTTTGCGAAGCCCCACCCGAATCGCCGCACGCCCGCCCGTGAACGACAGTCATTTCTCAGGCTACCTTCGTTTCTCTCGACTATTGGAACAAGAAATGAAAGCTGGGAGGAGGAGAAGAAACATGCAGATGAAATCGTCTTGCAATGCTATGGAAATGAACATCGTAAAGTTCGCGCAGAGTGGTATCGTAAGGCAATGAAACATCCTCGAACAGTTCGCTTCGCAGAATCAAAGAAACGTCGCGGCCAGTCAGTCGGCCACAGTTCGTCCCGGGCATTCGCACCATTGCAGTATCTCTCTGCATCACGGACCGTCCACCTCGAACCCCAGCACATCATTGCTCATCACCGCACATCCCAGCGCAGCAACCACAAACTCGCAATCGATAGGCCCCTCTCTATCAGCCTTCGGCGACACTTTGAATGCGTTCTCACTTCCATGTCGGGGATCATTCGGAAAGGACCCTCTTATTTCCATCGCCAGGTCATCGCCAAGCAATTCCACTTCCCCGTTGTGCATAGCTTCCAGCACGGAATCATCGACCAGGACTTGAAGGAAGGAGAACACGGCGTATGCGTGATCGGCAGTGAACTTCCACCCGTAGTCGGAGACGCTGATTTGCATCGTGTCGATGAGCCGCGCAAGGTTTTCGGGCAGAGGACCTGCATTGGGTATCAGGGAGTCTGTCCGTTGCGAGAGAAGGGAATTCATCATGCGATGAAGCGTGCGCATATGTGCCATGGTCCATGGATGTCGGTTCGAGAGGACGCCGTATCGATTGCGAATGTGTGCGCGCAGGTCGTGATTAAACATTGTTGTTTCCTCATCGAATGTGTGAACCGTGCTGAAAGTGACATCCTGCGCATTGACTGGCAGCTGGTAATCGCTCGCAACGATCCATGTCGGTCCCGTAGGCCGCACAATGGCAGACCAGATTGTACTTGTGAGGCGTGATAAGAATCCAGGCTGGGATGCAGATTCTTTCGGAGGGCTCGTGTGCGATGGTGTTCCGAACGCAATCGAGAAAGGCCGCTTCAACGACAGAAGAGAAGATGTGTCATTGAAATTGACGGGAATCTTCTGGGGCGAGTCGTGGTTCAGGCGCTCTTCGTAACTGCGAAGATTCTCGGCCGTCCCACTCGTTTCGTTCGGGTAGCCTGTCGAATCTTGGGTGTGAAGAGAAGTTTGCAGCGCGCTGGATTCATCAAGGCCTCCTGACCGACCGCGATTGCTCGCGGGATTCTCAACTGCCATACGCGAGGTTTGTCGAAATTGAGAAGCTCCACTGCTACGTCGCATCTCTTGGAGCAGCTGCTGTTGGTCGCTCGCCTTGCTCGTAGAGCTATCTGTGAAGTCGTTCGCTGTTTCCGCATGCAAACGAGGCCTGGGATGCGGGGCTCGAGTTGAGAACACTGGCATTGGTATTGCGCGATCCGAAGTGGCGGCATCGCTCCCGGGAGTATAAGTTTGCTTCAGCTTGGTACTTCTGAAGGGGTTGGTCATGCCTCTGGTCTTGTCCTGTGAGGCTGGACTGAGCTTCGCGACGCTGCCGGACGATTGACCATGGTTTAGGACAGGCCTCGCTTCTGCTTCTCGAGCACGATCGGTCCCACTGTCCTGGAGCGGATCACGTCCACGCGGCTGATCGGTCGCCTTTGCAGGACTGCTGGCGCCATTGAGATTGAGCAATTCCGTCAGATCCATGGTCTGTTTCCGAGCTGGTCTCCTGCGGGCTCGATTGTGCATGAGAGGCCGACTATTCTCCAAGGAGCGACCTGTGTTATCACGATTGTCATGGTTGCTGGCGCCGTCCGAGTCAGGAGTATTGCTGTCCTCATCAGCAGACGAATGCGCTCCGCTCACTTCCATCTCATCCACGTGGTATCGAGTCGCTTCGGCGTCCGGCTGGGTGAGTTCACTTTGAGGATCCGGCTCTTGCTGATTGTCGTAATCATCCTCAATCACGTCTCCGCTGTCTCCATCCGTGCTAGGTGGTGTCAACACCCCACCGCTGCCCTCTGTCGAATGCCTACGAGATCCAGCATCTTGCGGCTCATGCGCAGGTGAGTCTATGTAAGAGAAGTCATTGCCTGACGATCTTCGCCAGGTCCGCGGGATCTTACCTCGCGCTGGTCGAAGCGGTTGGCCCGCGAAGAGATCTTCAAACTTTTCCGAGCGTTCATTCTGTCGTTCCGTTGGACGTTGAATTTGCGATTCCTTCTGGGCTTCAAACGACCGTGAAGCTTCGTCATGCCAGAGATCGGCCCTGTCTTGCTCAGAAGCGACGTCTGCATTGTCGTGTTGATTCTCGATGTCGGACTGTTCTTCATCCTCGGATTGGTCAACTTGTTGCCTGAGCCCGCTGAGCCCACGTTGGGAGACTTCGGTCGGCTCAAGTTGTTGGGATGTGAGCTGTGCAGACGGCGTGGGGCTCTTCGTCTTTTCCATGTGACCCGCAATCGACACGGAGGTAACACCTTGCGTTGACCTCGCATTCCCTGCGACAGCTCGCAGACCAGAAGTTTTGGCTTTTGGTGGCGACGAAACCATTTGAGAAACGCTTGCGGTGGATCTGTCACCTTCGAAAATGGCCGGCAAAATGCTCGAGATACTGGTATCTTTGGCGGTCTGTAAGGTATCCACAGAGATCATGCTGAAGTCTTCGTTGCGCGAGAGGGTCGCATCGCCGGGTACACCGTCGTGCGTTTTGGGATCGGAATCGTAGCCAACAGCGTCCTGCAGAGCCATGTCCAGTTCCTCTCGCGCCATACTAAGACGCTCGGAGCGCAGGGCCGGTGCGGACTGTGCGTTCAGAATTCCGATTCTACCGGAAGACCGTCGAGATCGAGATGGTCGAGAACGCACTGCTGGCACAGGAGGCGGCGGCATCACAGCATCGTCAAAGTGTGGCTCCGGCGCAGGCTCAATGCCCTCTTCTTCAGCAGGCTGCGCTTCCGGCTGTGGTCTTTGTCGCGTGGTTCGTCCTCGGCGAATCGGTGTTCCCTTGCGCTTCTTCAACACTCGGGGAGTGTCCGAGACTGTGTCTTCTCCTCCCTCGCCACGAATCATTGCCGAAAGCGCGCGCTTCACCGGACTGCCTGATCTTCTGCTGTCATCCAAAGGAATCGTCATGGTCCTTGTTTTCTTCGACGGGCTTTTCTTCGCTGGACTCCTCTTCGATGGACTGCGACTGTTCTCGCGGGGCTCGGCCTCGACTGTGACTCGAATGCGCCAGGGGCTCGTATTTCCGGCTTGTGGAGTGTCCATTACTACTGACTTCGACCGTGATGTCCTTGTGCGATCTGATCTTCGAGGAGTCGGTCTACGAATATCGGTGGATTTGCGCGCGGATCGATTGCCTAAAGGCGAGGACGGAAGAGTGATTGGGTCAGGTGAAGTGTCCCTGCTGTCATCGGACATGTTGATATCTGCATCTGAGTCCATTTCTCTTTCTGTCCGGTGAATCACGTCGCGTGCGGCGAGCGCGACTGTCTCCGTTGTCCGCCGGAGCTGATGAGTCGTAGGAGGTGGTCATGGGGCCCAGTGTCGTCCCATGTATGTCGTAGATTAGACTCTGTTCGCGCGCATATTTTGATCGTGCATAGCGAGAAGAACGTCGTCTTCGCGGAAGTGGAGGGGCTTTCGCGATTTTGAGTTCGGCACGCGTAACCTGGAAGGGCAGGCGCGGCACGTGGGACGTCCCAGGTTGTCATGGCAAAGACTAGCGCGGATTTCTGAATGCCGAAGGCAAAGACGACGACATTCACTTTGCTTCCAACATGTGAATCAGGACCAGGCAGAGTGCTGGAGGGAATGTCTTGGACTCAACATGTATATAATACGGCCTTGAAGAGCACATCTTGAGGCTCTTGGACAGCCATGGGTATCTCTGGGTACTGCAATCCCTCAGACCACATCTACAGACATCACTGACAGCATTATCAATAGTATCTTCAAAGAGCTCGGCCCAGGTCAGCGCATCTCTCTCGTCAAACTCGCCGCCGAGCATTACGCCGTCCACGACCGACCTTTCCGCCTTGCGATCGATATCTCCATCTGGCTCTTCCAAATCCAAGCTGGCAAAGGCGGCTCGAATCCAGCGCTCCGTACCTTTTACTATCGCCTCCTGCGCCTCCTGACGCACAACATCCATCCGTTGTTCGTCTTTGATGGCCCGAATAAACCCACGTTCAAGCGGAACAAGAAGGTCGGCGGGCCTGGAGTGCGAGTCGCTAGTGTTCCTGAGTTTCTCGCAAAGCAGCTGCTCAAACAATTCGGATTCCCTTGGCATGTGGCACCCGGCGAGGCTGAGGCGGAGTGTGCTTTGTTGCAGCGAGAAGGAATCGTGGATGCCGTGCTGAGTGAGGATGTCGACACTTTGATGTTTGGCTCGGGTGTGACATTGAAGAGTTGGACCGCAGAGAGCAGTCAGAAGACTCCGACACACGTCACGGTCTACCGTGCTGAGGAGACAACAGCGAGAAGCGGTTTGGATACGCAGGGAATGATTTTGGTTGCCTTGATGAGTGGTGGAGACTATATCGTGGAGGGCATTCCCGGATGTGGACCAAAGGTGGCGTGCGACGCTGCAAGAGCTGGCTTTGGCAAGGAACTTTGCGATTTGGCAGCGAGGAAAGATGCGATGGGGCTGCGAGCATGGCGGGAGCGACTGCAACACGAGATCAAGACGAATGAGTCGAAGCTCTTTTCGCGAAAGAACTCAAAGCTCTCAATCCCCGAGGACTTCCCAAATCGAGAGGTGCTGGGCTACTACACGCATCCATGCGTGTCCACCGCTGATAAGCTGGCAAAGTTGAAGGACAGTTTAGCATGGGATCAGAAGATTGATTTTGCGGCACTGCGGGGATTCACTGCCGATGCCTTTGATTGGAGATGTCTGGGCGGAGCGAAGAAATTCATTCGCAACCTGGCACCTGCCATGCTTGTGCGACAACTGAGGCTACGTTCCAACGAACCCACGCCATTCGAGACGGAGACGCAGGAAGCGCAAGAAAGGAGTCTAATCAGCGCCATACACGGCAAACGTAACCATGCGACCACAGATGGAGAGCTGGAGTATCGCGTGTCTTTCATCCCGCAGAATTTCGTGCCCATTGACCTCAGCATTGAGGATCCTGATGACGATTTCGTTCCGGCCGGCGGTGCCGAAGAGCAGAGCGAAGCGGAAAATGACTGGGCGGCTCTTCCTGATAGCACTCAGCCTGCTGAAGAGGACGAGGAAGAGCCATCCTCGCCCACAAAGAAGCGAAATTTTAAGCCCTACTTTCCGGACCAACCTGAGAAATTGTGGATGCTCCGGACATTCCTCAAAGTGGGCTGTCCGCTGCTCGTTGAGGTTTATGAAAATCCTCCCCGAGATGCGAAGTCTTTCTTCAAGGCGAGGCGACAAGCAAAGCAAGCCGGCAAAGGAGATAGCTCACAATCAAAGAAGAAGACGACAAGAAAGAAAAAGACAGCCGACATGCCTGCCAATGCTCTGTTGGCCTTCACATCGGTCGTCAAGTCTTCACAGGGAGCGCCCACGAGCTCGCAAAGCTCACAAGGCAGAGAACCGCTGAAGGCTATAACCACTGCCAATAGGACTCTTCCGCCGGCCAAAATAAGCGGTCCTTCGGTCATCGAGCTCGATGATGAAGACACTATGGAGGCATCGGCTTTCAAACGTCCCAGCACGAGCCTCTTTCAAGTGCCCTCGTCCAGCATCGGTGCCCCTTCTACAGCAAGTGACGAGGAGGATGATGAGCCAACTCCGCGACCGAACATGAAGAAGAGCGTTCCCAGGAGAAAGTCTAATACCCGCCCCGTTGCGATGCAACCACCATCTAAAGCATCAGCAGATGTCTCGAGGACACCGCAACGCCGTAAGAGGCCTGCGCCAAGTCTCCAGTCATCCCCTGCAGCAAGCCAAAGGACCATCAATTCGTATTTCTCGCCCTCTCCTCTGCGAAGCGCGCCGATGCTCTCAATGCGCGAGCAATTGGCAGATGTTGTGAATTTGATCTCTTCGCCTGCAGCCGTGCCAAATTGTCCTCCGCGAGCCAGAACACCCACACCTCCTACACAAAGAGTCGCAGCGGACGACTATGACCTTGTTACCCTGCCGGACTCTGTTACTAGGAGGCGACAGAGAGGTCCGCTGAAGAGAGCGAAGACATCTCCTGCTATATTCGTAGCTGATGATGAGCTGGACATGGATTTACACTTGGATAGCCTTCCTCTTGAGAGATGCTTCTCTTCGTCAGATCTGGGCAACGTAGGAACACACGTTGTGGAGACTTTGGATCTGGCTGGCGATTCATCGCCGATGATGAGTCGAACCAAATATACGAAGCCTCCAGCTTCAGTCTCAGAGATGCGACAGCCATTGAGGACAGACTCATTGCAAAGCAGTCTTTCCATCGCGACGACGAAACAGTCCGGCAAACAACGCAAACGTGCTGCTGAGCGACAAACTCCACCAGCTTCGGCAACTTCCAAGTCTACCATTACACAACTACCAGCCGTCCGTCGCTCCCCTCGCCAGACTGTACAGCAAGAACAAATCAAACGACGGATCAAGCTACGCCAGAGTCTGCAGGGCGCATGGACAGAAGTCGAAGCGGAGACTATGGATTTATCGGGCGTCACGCCTCCTGCGAATGCGAGGCCAGGTCGAGTCAATGCGCGAGTATGGAGAAAGAGTGGCGTGGAGGTTTTGGATCTCACTGGAGCTTGAAGTCTTGAAGCATTGTGATGAGCGTTTCGTTGGATCAGACAAGACGCAGACACGAATTTATGATAATGATGCTCGTGACACAAGCGATCTGACACTCTTGATCTCCTTTGCTCACGTCGCTCTTCGTCCATGATTGTTGACACTCGTCCGCGCTCCCACAAAATGAATCGACGATCATGCTGCCTACTTCCTAGATAGATAGTCAAGTCGCGGAGTTGCTGAAGAAAGCCCCACCAGGAGTTCGGAATTCGCGAACTCCGCTCGATCCTTCGACACACCACCAAAACCGGGAGCATTTCATCGTTCCTATCAAATACCTTCTCCTCCTCTATTGCTTGGCTTTTGCTTGACCAGCGTCCGAAGGCTTGTCATCTGCTGTAATGGCACTGTTACGCTCCGGAGCATTGGTCTTGCTCCTCTTAGCAGGTCTGACAGACGCCCAATTTCCACCCGCCCCGGAAGGCGTCACGACCATCAAGAGCAAACATCACAATGGCATCAAAGTGTCGTACAAGGAGCCTGGTATCTGCGAAACTACTCCAGGCGTAAAGAGCTATGCCGGTAAGTGCAATTCCATGCAGTCGAAAAGTCCTATCAACGCTGAGATGCCGTCTCCAATCAAGGCTATGTTCATCTACCAAAAGATGCTCTCAATGAGACACACGAGCACAATGGGTATCCTATCAACACCTTCTATTGGTTCTTCGAATCTCGCAAAGACCCTGCCAATGCACCTCTTGCCATCTGGCTGAATGGAGGACCTGGTGGAAGCTCTCTTCTAGGTGCCCTCGCAGAGAACGGACCCTGCTTCGTGGCCAACGACTCCAAGAGCACCTATCTCAATCCCTACTCATGGAACAATGAGGCAAATCTGTTGTTCATTGACCAGCCTGTTCAGGTGCGTGTCGGAGAGCCGTCTCATATCGGCTCACAATGACTCATATGAACGATAGGTCGGCTATTCTTACGATGTGCTCACGAATGTTACCGTCGATCTCGCGGCAATGTCCGCCGAAGAACAGGGTATTCATCACGCGAACTTCTCGAACGGCGTGCCGAAGCAGAACAACACGTTCCTCGTGGGAACTAGTTCGAGTCAAGATCAGCGTAGCACTGCCAACAGTACGCAGCATGCTGCAACAGCCCTCTGGCATTTCGCCCAGACCTGGTTCGAGGAGTTTCCGGCATACAAGCCGAATGATGGGGGCATCTCACTGTTTACCGAATCGTATGGCGGGCATTATGGACCAGGCTTTATGGACTACTTCGCTAGACGCAACGTTGAGATCGAGAAAGGAAAGCTTGATGGCCACGTCCTGAAGCTGAGTACACTTGGGATCATCAACGGCTGTATCGACGCTCCAGATATGTAAGTCAAAGGTGTCACGACTGCCATGTGAGGCTATTTGTACGGCACTGACCTTCCCTTGACAGGATCGAAACGGAGATCATCTTCTCATACAACAACACCTACGGCGTGGAGGCCATCTCCAAGAAGGAATACGAGAAAAGCATGCATGACTTCCACAAGCCAGGCGGAGCGAAGGATCTGATCGAAAAGTGTCGCGAAATGGAACGAAAAACTGATCCGCATGACCATGGCGACGTCGCAAAGACGAACAAATTCTGTTCCCACGCAGCGGACTATGCGGAACGTATCGCCGACGATGTATTCGTCAATGCCAGTCGTGCTGCGCGGTTTGATGTCACCCATGAAGCGAAGGATCCGTTCCCTCCACCGTACATGTTCGGATGGCTCAATCAGCATGAGACGCAGAGGGCGTTTGGAGTGCCAGTCAACCACTCGTGGGTATCGTCTACTGTCGCCGAGGCCTTCCATAAGACCGGAGACTTGGTGAAGGGTAGCCAATTGGAGCAAATCAGCTATCTGCTCGAGCATGGTGTCAGCGTTGCGCTGATGTATGGTGACCGAGACTTTGCCTGCAACTGGATTGGCGGCGAGCGATACTCGAAGAACATCCCGTGGACCCATCAAGACCAGTTCAAAGACGCCGGCTACACACCACTTCTCGGCTCCTCTCCCTATACCGAGTCAAACGGACTGACCAGGCAGTTCGGCAACTTGTCCTTCACGCGAGTGTACCAAGCGGGACATATGATACCATCGTATCAACCCGAAGCAGCCTACAACATTTTCATGCGCGCTCTCAAGGGTCGCGATATCGCAACAGGTGCCGTGGACCTCAATCACTACGCATCCTCTCACTCTGAGCAGTATAGCACCAAAGGCCCATCGGACACTTGGTGGAGGAAGAACGACGTTCTTCCACAGCAGCCGCATGAGTGCTATATCTTGGATGTTGCATCTCGTTGCACGGACGAGGAAGCTGAGTGGATCAAGGATGGGACGGCTATCGTTAAGAATTGGATCTTGGTAGGGAGGAATGAAGGCGCTGCTGTGGGTATGGGCCAGAAGGTTCAAGATTCGCCACTCATCGGCGGGCAGCATCCGCTTCTGGGAGACTGGTGATTGATGAATGTCCGTCGCATCGACAAAAGTTTGGATGAGGTAGTTGGTCGACAATAAGAGGTCGCGCAGACCGCATAGGCAACCACTGCTGAAGGAACATAAAATAAAATTCATGAGCTATTGATATGCTTTGCCACCGACACTCGCGTCGAATGCCATCAAATCCTTGAGCCCGCAGGTCTCGAACAGTGCGCCTGGACCCATCTCCTGATCTGCGGGCGGCTTTCCTGTCGTCTTCAGACTCTCCAACGCTTGCCTTAAAGCGGGCACGACAGCTTCCATTCCAATGCATGGCCAGATGACAATCCTGAAGCCCAACTTGTTCGCCTCCTCGTTACTGACGAGCGGCGTTCGTCCTCCTTGGACCATGTTCAACAGCACCGGAATCTTAGGCAGCCTTTCGATGACTTGCTTGCTCTCCTCTTTAGATTGAATCGCCTCGAAGAATAACGCATCCACTCCAATCTCCGCCGCCATCTTCAACCTCTCGATCGCTTCCTCGAAACCGCCGTTGCCTTCTGTGTCCTTCCCAGCCCTCGCGTCTGTCCTCGCGATGATGACGATGTCGTCCCTTCCTTCATCTCTCGCTTTACACGCCGCTCGAAGTCGATTGTAATACACCTCACGACTCACCAGAAGCTTGCCCGACAAATGCCCGCATCGCTTCTCCTGGACTTGGTCCTCGATATGTAGTGCTGCGACGCCGGCACGAGCGTAGCTCTGGACTGTGCGGGCAATGTTGATCGGTCCTCCGTAGCCCGTATCTGCATCTGCAATCACGGGGACCGACGGGTTGATGGAGGCGATCATGGAGGCGTTGGAGAGCATTTCCGGGAATGAGGCGATTCCTAAGTCTGCCATTCCGAGTTTGGACATGCTGGTACCAGCACCGGTCTGGTGTCGATTGGCTTAGTTGGAGCTTGCCAGTGGGAGAGGGATGCATCGTACCATATACAAGCAATCGAAACCGGCTGCGAGGGCAAGTCGAGCGCTGATGCCATCGTATACTCCTGGAGCCACGACTGTGCGAGTGGGGTCGGAGAGCATCTCTCTGAGGCGGACTACGCCCGCGACGGGCCTTTGGGATTGGCCGTTCATGTTGCCTTGTGTAGGATGTGATTGATGGACCCGGTGTGGGCAGGAAGACTGAGAGAGGACGTTTGGATCTTGGTTCTGAGCACTCTTGGGGGAATCGAGCCGGCTATCGATGGCTAGAGATGTCAAGATATAGAAGAGGAACAGAACATGGGGTTTACGAGACGACTTGGCGGCGTATCTTGCTGTAACTTATGCTTGAGAGTCTCGCCGATGCCGGACGCTGCTGGTCCACAGGATGATGTAGCTCTTGTGCTCGCTAGAGGTCGTGGCGATCTCGTCTCGAAAGACGCCTGCCCTGGTCAGTTCAGTCCACGGTCTCCAAAGGTTCATCAATGTGATGTGCAGGAGAGAACATTCACGCCAATTCAAGAGGCAATTGCCTTGCGACAGCCTCAGGCACCAACCCATGCGGCGTGTTCCGTCTTCACATGCCTTCACATGACGACAATGCTTCAAGGAGCCGAGGCAACTCGTTCACGTATAGCAGCGTGACTGGAGGAGTGCCTCGAGGTCACAAGCATAGCGGTATTCTAGAACTACATCATCTTCAATCTTCTCCGTGTCGACATATCGATCCTTTGTCGCCAATATCAATACACCACCAGCAAACCACCCGATCTCCCACAAAGCTCCAATCCACCACAATTGCAAACATGGGACTCAAGGACGGTGAGCAACAACCCCCCTCACAGTGGTCGTGTGCAGCCATCTGACTGGCTTCACTCTCAGACTCCTGGCCATCATCCGCGGCCTTCGATGCCATCTCAGACGCTCTCAATTCCGACAAAGAACGCAAGGACGCCGTGAAGCAGGGTGGCGCCGTCTTTGCTTTCAACCTCAAGAACGCACAGGGTCAGGAGCAGGCATGGCACATTGATCTGAAGGAGACTGGCAAGGTCGGCAAGGGCGCTGCGCCAGAGGGCAAGAAGGCGGATGGTAAGATGCTTGGACGGATACGATGCAGCGGGACGGATGCTGACGTGCTGCAGTCACCCTCAACCTCACCGATGCGAGCTTCCAGCAGCTCATCGACGGCAAGGCCAACGCACAGAAGCTGTTCATGAGCGGCAAGCTGAAGGTCAAGGGCAATGTAAGTGAGATGCCGAGAGAGAGACCGGGATGCATGCACGGCGGTAGTCTGCATTGCCGGCTCTTCGTTCCTGTCGAGTCCCATGGAACGTCGCTGATACCATCGCTCCCACGCAGGTCATGAAGGCTACCAAGCTCGACCCAATTCTGAAGAAGGCGCAGAACAAGGCCAAGATCTGAGGGATGTACGGATATGTATGTTAGGAGACAAGATTGAATGAAAGAAACACACAACCCTCGTCGGAACGACGTCTTCGTCTCAGTGCCGTTGAGTCCGTTCGAAAGACCTGCGGGTCGCACACGGAGCTGTATCAGGCGAAGCTCGGCCGAGACGATGAGATGCTCACGTCTCGTTGTATGGGAGCATGAGCAGATTGAAGCTCTGTGCTAGCCGTCTCTTTATGCCTTCTTCCATGCTCTCAGAGTTCCGGTCCGGCTTCTGCTGGTAGAAACCGCCACTCGTCCATCGCGACAAAATGCCGTTTTGCTCCTCGTGTCGATCATGCGCTGGAGCGTCCTTGTACGTGAAGCAAAGATGCGTCGTGTGTGTCGTGGACATAAGTGTTGGCTCAGTCCCAGGTATAATCAATATTGAACCACTCGTTGATCTCGCCCGCTGGACTTGATCACGACGGGCCCAAGCGTTCGGCCCAAAAGACGGGAACTTTGCACTTCATCACGTCAAACGCCCATCTTCACGAACAACAATAATTTGCCCACGAAAGTACCGCATCCCAACAGCAGCGCGAGCATACTCTTGCAACGACCAAAACCGCATTTGAGATACCCATCAGCGAACGACTTTTCACGAACCACGAGACACGAAACACGAACTCTCACCCGCAAATCCATAGCTCCTCCAGTGTCGCCAGCCGCATACAACTCTGACGCGCGAAGAACACACCAACGACGCGCGCAAACTCGTGCGCAGCGGTAGTATGAGCAAGCGCGGTGTCGGCGCGGGTTTTGGAGGTGGTGAAGAGCGCTACGGCGGAGAATCAGCCATGGACGTGAACGACAAACCGATGCAGGCCACGCAGGCCCAGATGGCCAGAAGAAAGTAAGCGCACGACCACTTCACGACTGCAAACAAAACATCTGCTGACTGATACAGAATCGCGGCCGCGAAGAAAACCGGACGGCCCGGTGCGAGTCGAGGAGCGTCTCCATTCACTCCCGCACCAGCTATCAACGCAAACACACCCGGCATGTTTGGCAACCCCATGCATCAACCTCAGGCGCAATTCAGTAGCAGCGTTGTCGACGGCTTCAACTTCGGGCAGAACAACCAGCAAGAGCAACAGAACGGAGGTTCACCGGCACCCTTCCAATTTCAGGGAGCCCCCACACAGCAGAACGGCAACAACCCGTTCGCACAGCAAAACACACAACAGAACACGCAGCAGAACAGCTTCGGATCCACTTTCAACTCGACCGCCCCACAATCACAGCAAAACGGCTTTGGTCCACCTGCAGGACTTTTCAGCCAGCCAGCCTCTGCAAATACCTCATCCTTCCAATTCTCCGCGAGCCAACCAAACGGTACGCCAGCTACAGCCACCACGAGCACGTTCGGTAGCTTTGGACAAAAGCCGGCAGAGAGCACGCAGAGCTCACAGAATAACGCTTTCACATTCGGAGCGCAGCAGCAAGAGAAGCAGAATTCTCAATCCACTGGTTTCGGAGGCTTCGGACAAACACAGCAAGCTATGGAGAAAGCGAGCACCCCATCGTTCGCATTCGGTCAGCAGGCGCAGACGAACGGTGACAACAAGGAGAGCACTCCATCGTTCGGTGGCTTTGGCCAGTCTCAAGCGGCGCCCGAGAAGGCGAGCACTCCTTCTTTCGGCGGTTTCGGTCAGTCACAGAAAGAGCCAGAAAAGGCGAATACGTCAACGTTTGGCGGATTCGGCCAGTCGCAAAAGGCGCCAGAGAAAGCGAGCACACCATCTTTCGGTGCCTTCGGACAAACGGCGCCGACAAATGGCACAAATTCAGCGACTCCGTCGCTGCCTAGTTTTGGCCAGTCGACAGCAGAGCCGGAGAAGAAGAGCAATCCGTTTAGCAATTTCGGACAGAAGCAGCAGGAGGAGAACGTCAAGAAGCCGAATCCATTCGCCAATTTCGGCCAGAAGTCGCCGACGGAGGCCGTCGACAAGCCTCTCTTTGGAGCGTCTCAATTTGCGCAAGAGACTCCAAAAGCCACCACCAGCACATTGTTCGGCGCTTCTTCTCAGCCAAGCCAAACGAACGGAACCAGCAAAGGTCTGTTCGGTGCCAGCGTTGCGCCGCCGGCGTCGAGTACCGCAGGCGGCGGGAGCATCTTTGACAGCATACCGAAGAAGCCCTCGTCCAACTTTGTCTTTAGCTCTGCAGACCCGTCGCAGGTGTATCGTGAAGAGGACGATGAAGATGCAGAAGAGACAGCTGAGCCTCAGAAGGAGTTGAAGAATCCATTCGCGCAGCTCGGCAAAGCGCAGGCGACGCCAAAGCCCAGCTTGTTTGCTGGACTCAATCAGCCGCAGCAGAACGGAGACAAATCTCAGGAGACACCAAAGACCCTGTTCGGTGGTCTTGGCGCATCACACGCCGGTCAGTCGACGCCGTCATTCGGAGTCGCGCAGGCGGGACAGCAAACACCCAAGCCGGCAACACTCGGTGGACCTTTGTTCGGGTCGAGTAACGCCCAGGCGAACACGATCACGAAAACACCCAGCGACAAACCTCAGCAGAGCTTGTTCGCGTCTGCACCTAGCGCGGTCGAGGACGCTTCATCGACATCACAGACACCCGCAGTCAAGCCTCGATCGCTGGCTGACCGCATGGACGATCCAAACGAGGCGTCGAGGAAGCTCGGTCGTCATGTGTCATTCGACAAGGCGAGCGATGCTCCAGAAGCGGCGGCTGCAACAACAGCAACTCCATCGACTGCCAGACCGCTGTTCGGACAATCCAACTCTTCCGCCTCAGCACCTGCGCCTCCAACTTTCCAGCCACAGTCAGCTCAGACCGCCGTTCCCAGACCGACCTCTCCACTGAAGAACATGTTCACTCAGTCTCCCGCTCCCACTCCTCTGCAGAACAACACTTCAACATCAGCACCGCCACCATCTGCGACATCATTCGGACAGCCACAGCCGTTGACACCCGCTCAGCAAGTCAGCATGAAGCGTTTGAACAACATGCTGCTGAACCATCTCAAGAACGCGGACATCAAGAAAGACTGGTCAAGTATCTTTGACTTTGCTATCGGCGCGTCTGCCAGCATTCGAGGCGTGCCTCGGATTCAAGGCAACCAAGGGTCCGGCGCACCGCAAGCAAGAAAGCGGTCGTTTGAAGAGAACGAGAACGAGCCAACGCAGCCGGCCACAGAGAAGCGTCTCAAGCTTAACGGTCAGGCTACCCCAATCACGTCAAGCGGCTCTCCGAATCTATTCCCGGCTCAATCTTTGAGTGCATCCAATGCCGGTGCGCCGAGCTTCGGCAACGCCGCACCTGCACTGAACGGTTTACAGACGCCACAGGCTGCTGCGAGCAACATGTTCGCGAAACCGCCAGCCACTGCACCGCAAGCTAGGAAGCGAGTGTTCGAAGAGGACGATGATGAGCCAGCCCAGCCTGCCACTGAGAAGCGCGCAAAGCCGAATGAGCCTTCGTATCCAAAGCTGCCGGACACTGCCAGTAAGACTGCCAAGTTGTTCCAAGCTACGCTGGAGAACTCCAACACGCCATCCGCGAAGAGCAGTGGATTCAATCCTTCCACTTCACTATTATCCGCAGCATCACCTGCAAAGTCCTCACCAACACCTCATGCGTCACAAACACCTGCTGCTGCTCCGAAGGCTGCAGGATTTGCGCCCAGTGGTGGATTCACACCGAGTGGTGGATTCAAGCCGAGTGGCGGCTTTGCCCCTACCTTCACCCCAGCAGCTTCAGGAGGTGGCGGATTCCTGTCTTCCTTCGGTGCGAAGGCGAAGAAGACCGAAGACGAGGAGCGCAAGAAGCGTATGGACGAAGACTACGACAGCGATGACGAGACCAAGGAGCAATGGGAGGAGCGTGATCGCAAGGAACAAGAAGCCAAGCGCCAGAAGATCATGGACGCTGCCAAAGCTTCGACAGGCTTCAAATTGCCTGCCACAGCCAGTGCTACCGGTGCTGTCGCTGCGTCTACAGCGCCCGTTGCGGTGGAGAAGTCTCAGGGTTCTGGGGATAACACCTGGAAGCCCGAAACACCCATCAAATTCGGCGGTTTCAATGCCACTGCTTCCACTACACCAGCAGTCCCGCCGCCATCCGGAGGTTCATTCTTCTTTGGCAAGTCCTCTACAAGCAGCTCGCTCGCACCGCCACCAAGCACTCCTCTGTTCGGCCAGAAGTCGACCGAGAACTCCCGCGGCACTACACCAGGAGTGACCACCGATGGAGAGGTGTCCAACGCCACCACTGGCGAGGACAAGAACGACGGTGCGGAGCCGGTCGAGGATGCAAGCGATCGCAAGGGTGAGGATCTTGGCGGACTTTTGCCAGAAGAGAAGCAGGACAACGAAGTCCTCGCTGAGCTGGAGAACGTGAAGACCTCCAAGTTGGAGGAGACCGACACCGTGGACCCCAAGACGGGAAAGAAGACGAAGGCCTGGATCCGCAAAGCATCGGGACGCATGTTCATCCTCAAGAACAAATCAACGGGTAAGACCCGCGTCCTCGCCAAAGCGCCTCAAGGCCAGCCACTTCTCAACTACGTCGTGTTGGATGGGATGAAAGCCACCATCAGTGGTACGAAAAAGAACCAAGTCATGACCGGCTTCCACGATCACATTCATGTCAGCCCGCCGGCGTTTGGCCAATTTGTGATCGTGACATCGAAGGCGGAGGATGCGCAGACTCTTGTGCGATTGTTGACGGAAGCTACGCAGTGAGGAATGGTGATGGATTTCATGGAAGAGAAGAGAATAGCCTAGACTCCCTGCCCGAAAAGGACGGGTCGAGTTGGCATTATTGGAAAAGATAGCTTTGACGCACCGCCCGTAAGGATGGGTTGAGTTGGCTGGATTGGAAGATGATGGTCTTGACTCCCCGCCCGCAAGGGAGGGTTGAGTTGGCTATTCTCGGTTGGCATGGAATTGATGGATACCTGTGAAGAGTTTGAGTGTTTTTTGATTGCTGCATTGCGAATGGCGTTTGGGAACCGTGCTAATCGCACGAGGATCGTGCACAAGTGCATGGCTTGAAGGAAGCAGGAGCGGGAGTTTTGATTTGCAGCGAGCATGGAGAACAGGATAGATTTGCTCACCCAGTGACGAATGCAAGTGTACATTGAGAGCTTTGGCAGTACCCGAATATGGAGACTGGTTTGTTTTTCAAGCCAGGGCTGTCCTCAACGGTGCTCGTGTGATCAAAAACGTAGCCTCTGTCGATATGTACTGCTCTGCTGGTCTCGCGAGACCTATCGGCATATTACCACGCTTCAAGCTCGAAGTCGTTCAAGGCATTCAGACCGCAATTCTTTTTATTTTATCGCAAAACTCGCTCTGCCATGGTCATGAATGCGTTGACACATCCTTCTTCTTTGATTCGAAGCTCTTCGTACTCACTCATACAATACTATGAAACGCAGTCTCTTTCGTCAGAGTACCCGCTCTGCATCACCCGTTTTTCCCCATCCTTAACAATCCCATACCTCACACCCAAGCCATCTCCTCTCATCAAAACATATCTCCATGCGCATCGATCGCCACGCCCTCATGAATTTGTGTCCTCTCCTTCTCATCCTTGACCACGCCAACCTTCGGCTCGCACTGCAAACTCATCGGCCGTCCAGCGTCTAGCCTCCCCAACCCTTGACCCAGCGTGGTACTCACGATCCGATCACTGTTCCTCCACGACGGCAATTCTCGCGATCCCGTGCGGCGGTGTACACTTGGACCGCGGGAAATGTCGGAGAGTGTCGGCGAGCTGCCACATCGACTTTCGTTCTCCTCTTGCTCCGAGACGGGATGGTGATCTTGTTGGTTGCTTGGTTGAGGCGAGGCGCTGTTGCGTTGGGTGAAGGTGAAGAAGAGCTGGGAGAGGTGGTTTTCGTTCTCAATCGGCGAGTGAGTGTGTGAGGATGGAGTATGGTGTGTAGAGGAGCTCTTCGACGAGGATGAGGACGAGGACGACGAGTTCGAGGGTCGGCGGCTCTCGACTTGCTCTCTGGGTTCTGTGATGCGGGCTGTGCTTGCATTGGGATCTACCGGTGGTGGTTTCCGTGGCATATTTGCGATCGGAGGCTGGTGTGTTCGCAAAGGTGGAGGTACTGTGATGGCATGGAAACGGGCTTTGTCGGTGTCCTCCAGCTCCAATGCATTCTTCTTGTCATTCAAGGCATACGGTCTGAGATTGTTTGTTCCAACCACCTCAATGCCGTTCTCAACTTCGCCGCTACCGAGTCGCTGTATGCCATGGCGACCTCGATATCCGAAAGCGCAGCTCTGGATTCTGGGCCGAGGTGGAGGATCGTTGCGGGTGTTCTCTCGTCCCATCTTTCTCCTGCGATGCTCGGTACGGTATATGAAGGCTCCGAGGGCGCCGAAGAGGAGGACTGAGGGGACTGCAACGCCGACGATGAGGCCCACAGAGCTTGCCATTGAAGATGTATTGTCGCCGTGTCAGCCGAGCGATGTACGGACGAAATGCACGCGCTCAAGAGGGTTTAAGACCCGGTCGGTCCTCGTGGGTGAAGTCAATCTCCTGGCTCGTGGTGTGTTGAAGGCCAACCGTTCGCGAATTCAATGTGTCTCGAGCATGTCGAAGAAGATGCAAAGCCGCTTCCCCTGAGTCCAAGATGACAGAAAGAAAGACATGGTCGTAAGCAGCGATACCTGGGGACTGTACCGACGCGGCGGCGAGTGTTCGTCTGACAGCGTAGGTCTGGGCCATGGCGTTGTTTGTCTACAGTTCTTACTGAACAAGCTTCATGCTGTGAATGAACTGGAAATAGAGCCTTTCATCCCAACAGGTTCGCAGCAAGTCTGGCTCGCGCGCATTGGAATCGTGACTGTTCAACACGAAGAGGGATTGCCCTGATGTGTCGGACCAACCCAATGGCGTGATTAGGAGAGCCTTGAGCAAAACAAGGCTGTAGCATGGTAAGTCCTTGTCGAATCTCCGAACTCTGGTTGCAACCGGTTTTTTGCCGGTGAGATCGAAGGGACGGACCTTCGGAACCACACTTTGATCATGCGCGTTTTCTGGAATTGCGTCCTTGTCTGTTGTGTCGCTTGGCCATGATTGAGGTCTCGTCCGGACCTGCACGTGTTCCATTTCGGGCCTGGAGATCCTGGTCAGGTCTCCTTCAATATGAAAATTCGGAGGTGATAGAAGTTGTAGCACCGACAGTCTTTGATTTGCAAGGATGTCGGAGCCACTTCATGGTTGTTTTCTTTCCACGAATCAACCTGGCCAAGGATTCCCCAGCTCTGAATTTGACACCTCTGAATCGACCACAAGGTCTGACCCAACAGACCCCATGTCTCTACGACGCCGGATGAACATTGTATCCATGTCGGAGATTTCATGCGGAACAGGATGTAAATCTGTAGCACTCACACGACGTGGCTACGAAGCCCTCATTCAGGTCTTCTGCCATCTTTCTATACGGGTTCGCGGTGCCAGTCGCAAGCAGTCGCTCCCACTGTCGGTGGCTCCTGGCACAACACATCGAAGTCTCGGGACTGTGACATACACTCGTGAGCATGAGTGTTCTCGCGCGAGGTTTTCAAGGAACCCCGCATTGTACCTTGACGAGCCACAACGCATTCGTCGAAAGCATTCATCGAGGGCGATGTACGGGAGCCGAAGAGAACGCCATCATCCCTTTCGTCAAGGAAGACATTCGGTCGCCGTCGTATGAATACATAATGATCGAGATGGTCAGAAGCGGGAGTGGAAGAGAGAAGAGAAGAGAAGGAAGGAAGCGAAGTCAAGTTGGAAGTCTCACTTTCAACGTCACCTCTTGGCACTCCGCTGAGTCGAAGGCGAGCGTCCGACGACTATGACCCGAATCAATGCTACGCCACTTCTCCTCCGCTGTCTATCGAGTCCGTCCGCAGACAAGCCGGTGCCGGATAAGTCCCGGTCTAGACTATCACTGTTAGTCTGCAGTCAAGTCTCGGCCGAGAGGAGTTCTTTTCGCTCTCGCTGTTGCTCACCGATTCGCTATATTTCCAACGAATACAGACACAGGATGGACCCATTGGGGAGGTCGAAGCGGTTAACGGACAAGGGAGGAAGCAAAGAGGAGCGCTGCTTGACCGTCGCTCGCGGTCTTGCACTGGCATTTCCAGCTGCCAAAAGACGGAGTTCCCGTTTCCAGGTGCCATCGCCCTCAAGCCAAAGCCCGAATGATGAGCTTCTTGTCCAGCCGGCGGAAGAGGCTTGGCTACTCACAAGCCATAGGACCAATGCTAGCCCAAGCAGAGAGTCCGCCGTACACAAGCTCCTCCCATTTGTTTCAGTCCTCTCGCGAACGAACCTGACCGCCGAGCCGCTTGAGTCCTGCAACGGACGTACCAGATAGCATTCTGGTAGCAACACCGACGCTACCAAGTTGGTCCTCCTTGCGTTGCCATACCTATATAGGTCGGAACTTTGCAGTCTCCCCATGTCTTTTCGTTCCATAACCTCCTCGCCAGATCTATTGCCTTCTCTTGCTCTCACACGACCCACCGAACATGAAGCTCTACGCATACGCAACGATCGCCATCACCCTCGCTCTTGGCGTCGCCGGTCAGGGGGAGGAAGATCCCAGTGGTCAGTTGGTCGGACGTCAGCGGCAGTGTCAAAAGACCGATGGAGGTATATCTTGCTGTTTCCGTGTCCTCCGAATCTATACATGCTGACTTTGACGGCAGGCGATTGCCGATTCCAAAGATGTTGCGGCCCTCGAAATTGCGTGGATGCCTTCTGTCGCCGTTTGTCACTCTCTTCGCGCAAACTTACAGGCTGTTCTAACCAAACTCTAGATCAGTGTGGGAGTGGTGGAAAGTGGTGCCCTGCTGGCCTTACGTGCAGGACCCAAGGCGCCGGATGGCAATGCTACAGTGAGTGACAATCTTTTCGCTCGCTTTTCGCTCGCTTTTCGAAGCGGTACTGACTATATGCAGTCACCTAGTGGCCATCGGCCAATGTCAAGAGCTCGACCTGTGCCTCCATTCGACCACGACTAGGTTCGCACCGCAAGGCAGCAATCTGTTAGTTCTACGACACAACTGGGGTAGCATCGAATGGAGAAGTCGAAAGTTCAAGCGGCTTCCGTTTCGCACCTGCAACCCTGTCGATTTTGTGTCATCCGATTGACATGGTTCTCAAATAGCACAATCGACAGAGCTCTGCAAGCATGCCCCAGTGAATTCAAATTCGCCCTGGCTCCTGACCGGCAAATCTTGGGTCCATGTCACTTCTCCTCATTTCTCTTTCCTGCTCTTTTCCCGCTCTTGCTCCCTCTCACTCCAAACCCACCCACACTTCCAATCTACAACAAGCATCCTCCAACCGAACATGAAGCTTCACACGTACACATTCCTTGCCCTTATCACCGCCCTCATCGGTGTAAGTGGCCACGTGTTGGACGCCCGCGATTGCGTACACCTAGTCGGAGGTAAGCCATCGCACTGCCGTTCCCTACTACCAGTCCGCGTCCACTAATGACCTCGCAACAGGATCCTGTGCCAAGAATCGATGCTGCCAAGGCGACAAACCCCGTGTCTGCGAGGGCGGTATCTGTGTCGGTATGGGGACTTCCTTTCGCACGTACTCCATGGCAGGAAGTCGTACTGATGATCACTGGCAGTCAAGTGTGGCGCTGGAGGAACCTGGTGCCCTGCAGGCATGCACTGTGCCCCAGACCCCCAATCGCACGGCGCTGGATGGTCATGCACCTGTGAGGATACATCTTGTCATTGCGCGTGCCTCGGAGCCATGCTGATGTGATCTATAGATTGAAAACGGCGACCGGTCGATACGCGGACTGAACACCCATCGATCAGTCCTGGCAATCCTGGCTCGCTATGCATCCTCTACCCATCCTCGCAATCCATTCACGGAAGGCATCCTCGCTATGGTTGCACCTTACGGGCCAAGAGCATGAATTTCTAAAAACTTCGCAGCCGCAGCATCCAAGGAGACGGTAGTTATATCAATAGTTGTAATGGAAGAATACCACAAGGCGTGTGTACATCTCGTCAAAGCCTCGTATCGATTTTGCCCGACCTAAAGCACCGACTCACTACCGATCGACAGCAATCCGAAAGTGCACATCCAATAGAGAATCTCCATTGTAAGCCTACCTACCCTTGGGTTGTGAAAAACGTTCGGTCGCTCGCATTCTTGCCACATTGCAACTCGTGAGTTGAAGCGCATCCAGCTGACGATGCGACCCTCATCGATCGACATGAAATCCAGCAGCAAAATAAACAAGCAAAAACACCCAGCATCCCTTCCTTTATGCTGCAATCTCATGTCCAGCAAAACCAGCAAACTCCGGGAAGCGACCCGCACAAAAAACAAACAGATATATTCCACAAACTCCCCCCCTCCAACCAATCAAGTAAAAACCTCCCATTTGGCCGCTTCAGTAAGGAAATCGGGCTTGTAGTAATATAACGAAGTGGAAATCGGGTTTCTGGACTCGTGTGAAGTTTCTTTTGCTGTTCGAATCATTGTTCGTCGGGAAAATGGGAAAGGAGGTTTTTCTTCTTTTGACCTGAGCTCAGATTCCGGTGAGAGTTTTGGTCTCTGCAACTGTATGTTCTCCTCAATTCCCCTTTGATTCACCTAGCAGCATCCTACGAGGGCAACCAACGCTGCTGTGGCGCGCTCGACTGCCGAGTAGACAAAGGCTCCGAAGTCTGTGTTCAGACCTGCGAGAGAGGCGGAAAGTGGTGCTCGGACGGTTTGGTCTGTTTCGTCGACATGAACAAGGGCTCTCCATGCGTCACCAAGTTGCCCTCCTCACTGCGCCACTGTTGAGAAGGCATGCCGATTTCTCGCTGGAACAATGATAGTGGCGGCTCCATTCACGTGCGGGATCGACCAAAGTTCCTTCAGAAGGACATTCGTTCTCAGGCCAAAGCGCTCGTTCGGTGGTGCTATATATCAAGTAGTCAATTGGGTATAATCCTTTTCATCACTAATTCGTAAATTCATGTTCCATCCCCACTGTGAACCGATGCAAATTGTCCAAATGCCTGTGCAAACACACTCATCACCGCCCACGAGCCAGAATGTCGCTCAATCGCGAACGGCTTACCGACCTCATTCCCGAATCGTCCCATAAACCCTCCCTAACGCTCCCCTTCCCGGGCCCGCTTGTCCACTCCTACCCTGCCCACCAGCACCGCCCGCACCCAGCCCATCCCCTCTCTTGCTAGCCTGCAAACTCTGCCTGACAATGGCCTCCGCCGCCGCTGCAGCCGCCAACCTCTCTTTTTGCCTGCTGCGATCTCTCAAATACCTCTCCGCCTCCGGTCTCATGCGCAAAATTCTCAACAGCATGTCGTCGTTCGGGTCGGCCTGCGCTTCTTTCCTCTTCTCCTCTTTGACCTTTTTGATCGTGCCCAAGTTCCGGCTTTGGAAAATACTCTTACTTCGTCGCGCGGTTCCTAGACCACCGCCTAGGCCAGGAGCGATGCCTGCCATGCCGCCGAGGTGGGCGGGTGCCGAGAGGCGGTTGAGTCGTGCGGCGGTTTCCTGTTGACGTGCAGCGGTAGCAGACGCCATTGCTTCGGAGGTGCGGATTAGGTTGTCGGTCGACTCGAAATAGAAGAAGTTGAGGTTCTGCAGGTCGTGGTATTTGGGAGATTTGAGGATATCCTGAGGGACGCCGTCCGCAACGCCGGCTTCGGGATCAAAAGCCAGGAAGAAATCGAAGAGAATCTGTCATCTGGTTAGCATTCCCTGCAACAACGTTTGAAAGCGACTTTCTGCACTCACCTGCAGCCATCGATAAACGACATCGACCTCACTCGTCGTCAATGGTCGTTGAGCGCTCAGCTTGTCGCTTAACGGTGGCACCAGCAATCCCTCAATCGTCACGAGAACTTCCTTCCACAGCCTCGTCATAACCAAGATCATCGCGCTGTCCGTCAGCGTCTGCTTCAGAATTGCAAAGTTATCGTCAAAGTACTGCAGCAGCGGTTTCAGCGCATTGGTGGCCGACTCTGCGATATTGGCGCCGGCGCCGGAAGGTGCAGCAGCGTTCGGCACAGCGACGCTCATGGGACGCCCAGAGACCTTGGAGAAGTAGCCACGCATTGAATTGAGGGTAACGCCGGCTACGGCACCTGCGGTAGAGGTCGTTGTCAGAGCGCGTAGAGTCCGTCTTGATAGACATTGTTGGATATATGCAGAAAGCTTGTCGGTGATTTTGCGAGTCATGTCTCGTTCTGTGCGCTTCAGTGTGCGGAAAGCTTTCCCGAAGTAGAACTGGATGTCGTCTCTTTCTCCTTCCATCGTGACGCGGACCAACACCCGCCCTTGGGAGTCCAGATCCAGCCAGTACTCGCGTGGGAGGTAGTCATTGAAATGGTTCGGGTCCAATTTCAAGCTTGTGCGGCCCAGACAATCGTGGTCGCCGAGTGTATCCCAATCCCATACTGTGGCAATGATGTTGAGAGGGCCTGTGGTCAGAATATCGACAGTCTCATCCCAGCGAGGATTGAGCGACTGGTAGACAGTTCGGGTCTTTGCCAATCGCTTCTGGTATTCATCTCCAAGAACAACGTACGGATCGCTTAGTCCGTTCATGTCTCCAGCTTTGAGATCCTCAGCCTCAATAATCTTGATCGTGAACATGAACTTGTTGACTTGACCGCGCTTTCGAACATTGGGAGGGGGTGGAGGGTCGTACTTCTGAATGGCCGCCACACATGCATCGACATTCATCTCTTGCTCGAGCTTGTCCAACTGGAGCGTTGCATATTCAATATTGTTGATCTTGACAAAGCTCTCCGGCCAAAATTGGAATGGTTCGATCTTGGGGCCTTGACCTCCTGTCGCCCAGACATCGCGGGCAACAGCAAGCCACTTCTCCTTTTGTGTTTGCTGTGCGCGAGCTTCTTGCTCGGGTGTCTGACGGTCCATTTCTTTCGCAAACTTTGCCTCCAACAGCTCGCAGTATTTGGCAACGCCCTTGCCAATCGACTTGCTGATGGCAGTCATAAACTTGGCATACTGCAAGTCATCGTCCCAACTCAGCTGAATGATCTGGTCAATGCTTTGGTTGAAGATTCGATAGACGTCCACAGCACTTTGAGAGTGTCGCTCGTCATCGCTTGGAGGCTCGCCGCGCTGTATGGCCGAAGCGGCTTGTCGGACTTGGAATTCGTCATGGGCAACAGCACCCTCGACCCAATCGAGCAATTTGTTGTCCGTCATTTCGATCCATCGCCAGACAAAGTCTTGCAAGAGACCTTCAATGTGGAAACCAAATGCGCGGCCCGGCAAAGCTTGTGCGTAAACGGTGCGGATGTCGACGAGCTCTTTGTATAACTCGAATCCATCCTGCACAGGAACTTCCTCGCCGCGACTCCTACACAGTTCCATGATTCTTCCCACAAGCTCTTTGGCATCGCTGGCGAATGATGGAAGAATCTCCTCTACCAACACGGTCAATGGCTGGACGCCCATAATAGTCGGATTTTTCCGATATCGCTTCTGGACCTTCTGACACAGTCCAGTCACAGCCTGTCCCAGTTTGATGACGTTGAAGAACTCCCAGGACGCAGAGTCGTCCGGAACGTGTGTGGCAAGGAGATCATGGTACTTCTCCCGTGCTTTCTCCTTGAGCCGGTCGCTCATCATCTGCGCAAAGGCATCGAGGTCTTCCTCATTCTTCCAAAATGATGGGTCTTCGTAGACGATCTTGTCGAGCGCATACATGACTTCTCCAATACTTGGTGGCTTGTTCTCGTAGCAGTGTTGGAAGACTTCGAACAGCTCCCGTCGAAACGCATCGTGCAGGCTGGACAGAATAGTCTGCATGGCAGAAAAGTCCACGAGCGTCCATTTGTGCCGATCATACAATCCCGCTTGTATTAATAGTGTGGCCGACTTGTGGTTGTTCTTCTTGGGTTCTGGGGTCGCCTCCCTGACGAATTCGAATGCAGCTTCCACCGTCGAGAGCGGGATCTCTGAGCTTTGGAACTTTTCCCGAATGACATCGAGGAATAGTACCATGCGACTAAAACTTGGTACCCGCCACCGAAGAGCAATCTCGTTTAATAGTTCGGCAGACTGCGACGATATGAGCTTCATCGCTGGCGCATCTTCGGCGTCAGCAGATTGCTGCAGGTCCTCATCTTCAAGATCATGAGTCAAAGTCGCCTTCAGTACCGCACGGAAGTACAAGCGAACTTCTGGAGGCATAAAGGTGAAGTCGGTCTGACTGACATCTATTGACCCATTTCCGGAGTCCCTTGGCGAGGTGTCATCCAGATTCAAGCCGCTCATATCCACCGCCTGGTCAGCCATATGTGCCGACTGGTTTTCACTAGCCGGATGGCGTCCACTGTCATTCTGCGACAGCGTAGGAGTGTGATATGAAGCTGCATTGGCACCTGATGATGCTTTGGCGAGGGAAGGATCGGACTGAATCAATGCAAGCATCATTTGACTGAGCTCGCTGATCTCTGTCTTCCGCCACAACTCGTAAGATTCGTCCAGGTCAAAGTCGTCCGATGATAGGGTCACTCGATCGTTGAGCATCATGTGAGTCTGATAGAGCTTGAGATCCTTCAGGGCCTCCTTTTCGGTCCATTCCTCTCTGTGCGCGTTGATGTCGTTCTGTGCTTGCATCGTGGGCTGTGCAAAGATGCGGCAGACTCGGATTACCAGAGGCATATCTTTGACATCGTACGATCGCGGCACTTCAACTTCGACGCTCGTGCCTCCTTGGCCACCATTCCGCTGGCTTGAATCAGCGAGGTCCGAGTCATGTTGCAATAGCTTCGTCTCCAAAGACTTCAATCGAGTCGTCAATTCCGGTCGATCCCTCGTCCAATCATTGTGAGCCAGTGTACTGCTGATCAACCGCACGAAAAGTGCGACATGGCGGTCCACCATCAATTTCCATCCGTCGTCATCGGCGGTCTTGCCCTTTTGCAGCTCACTTGTAGCCTTGGAGAAGAAAATCAACAGCAAGTCTTCCACCTTTCGATCTTTCTCCATGTTCTTGCGAAACGTCGGATTCTTGAACTCGTTCAAGAACGTCGCAAATGTGCGCTTGATCAATGCATCTTTGTATTCCGGCATCTTCTCTTGTCCAACCAACACACCAGTAATTCGCTTGTCCAATGCGGCCATGAATCCACTCGGAAATTTCGTGCTCTTGTGATCTCGAATGAGACTGAAATCCTTGACCATGTCATTGATCGAGGTGGACGATCGCTGGATCGGCTTGGAGATATTGGCGACATGTTGAACTCGCTTCTGGCGTGGTTGGAGGAGGTAGTGGAGGTAGGCGACTCTCAGAGCGTAGATATAGGCCTCCTGTCCACTGATTTGGGAGCGCTTGGCCTGGGAGATGTTGCGCCGCATCGTCTCGCGGGCGGAGTGTGAGTGATTTCGACGGCTAGCCGCCGACGACCGCCCCGAAGACCGCTCCATATTGTCTGAAAGGACGGCGAGCAGTAGGAGGGGCGGATTCGTGGGTCGGAAGTAGATGCGGCAACTGAGGCCTTTGCTGGAGGTGTCCGCGGAGGAGGTGAAGTCGTCTCACGCCATGTAAGATGTCTAAACAGCAGAGTGCAGTCTGCACGAATCGTAGCGCTTGCCTTGCTTGACTCGCGATGTCTCTCTCTCTCTGTGCGGCAAGAGTGATATGCTGGCTGACCTCACGGCGGGTGCGGACGACGGAGCGATGCGAAACTCTGGCTGTATTGAACAACAGCGGGTCGTGTGATTCGTGTGGAATTGTAGGGAGTAGGCAGTCAATTGTGGGAGAGAATCTCGGGTTGTCGTGGTATTGGACAAAAGCAAAACATGCACGGCCTCGTGGTGTCAACAAGTTCGACCTCAAAGTCTCCGAACCGCTCTTCCTCTCACAATAGGGCTGACTTGTTAGCGCATCGTATCGCCTGTTGGCCTGCGTCATTCAAGAGGATCCAAATTTGGACATTACTGCATTTTCCACAAGAAGGACAGGATCGTGTTATACACATGTCAGATGACTTGAGTCAGCGAACTCCATCAGCTGATATATTGTCAATGAGACTTCACTCAGATGATTAAGGTCCCACCCAAGCACAACGACTCAGTCATCAATACATATGCCCAAAGTGATGCATGGATTGAGAATTGTTCCGATCACTGTTGGGCTGCGCTGCGGGCACAGTCGAGGGGTGCCAGTTCACTCGGGCCGACGGCGGTTCGTAGCGCCCGCTCAAGTCCACTTTCACATGCCAATTGTCCCGACTTGCCGACTTCACACTTCCCAACTACACCTTAGCAATGGCATCTCAGACCTTGTCTACTTACACATTCCACGACATGCCGCATCACGGGGAGACTCTCAGATGAGTCAATCCAAGGCTTTGACCACGATTCACTATTAAAACACTCGAAGCTCGAGCTCTGCGCATTCATTTACCCTCTGGTTCTGGACCCCTTAACACGGATGCTCGTTTCCACGACGCCAGACTGTGCGCACACGCTGTGAGCCTTCGCTCGCAAGAACACACTATCGCCAATTTGCTCGACTGCCGAGATCAGAATCGCGGACAAGCTAGTAAGATTCATCCCCAGTCACCAATTCGAGTACGCCTCGACCTCGACCTTCTCGGCGCGAAGTGACGAGTAATACGTGCCGAGCCCAGAGGACCCCACGCTGACTGATCCAGCCAGACAATTCCCACTTTCGAAACAAAACACATCTCGTTTGCACCGAAGCTTGCAAACGAACTTCCACCCACCTGCACCACCACCCTCACCCGACCACAATGAGCGCCGGCTTGAACGACATTCACAACATTATAGCCCAAGACAGAGCGCGCCTCCGCACAAGCAGTCAATCAGCCGATCAGTCGCCATCCCACCAGCCTCCCTCGCCCAACATCAACAAAGTACTGCGCAAACGACTTCATCTTCACCAGCTCCTTACTGACCGTGACCAGCGCCCGACCTCCGCCGACAAGGCCAAATCCAGCAAAATGCCTCCTTCTCCGCATTCGCCCACCAACCAGGCGGCCCAGGCCAAGGCTCGTCTCACCAACGAGCAGAAGAAGAAGAATCACATCGAGTCGGAGAAGAAGCGCCGCGACGCCATCCGCGCCGGCTTCGACCGCCTCGCCGACGTGGTCCCCGGTATGCAGGGCCAAGGACGTAGTGAGGCCGTCGTGCTCCAGCACACGGTCGCTTACATGAAGGGCATGATCGAGAAGCGCAAAGCCATCGACGCAGAGGCCATCAAGAAAGGCTGGAACGAGTCTCAAACTCTCGAGGTCTACCTCCAGGCCGAGCGCGAAGTCCGCGCCCGCGAGCAGGAATTCGAGGCCGCCAAAGCGAGGCAGCAGGGGAGGTAAAAAGCGCGCTTCACAGATGAGAGCGCACAGTCGTGTGCACACATTGACGGGATGCACTTTTGAAAGGGACACGACACACTTGCGCACGGCTTGTTATTTCAGCGACTTGGCTTTTGTTTTGACTCGACTCGACTTTGGTGGCATTTGACCTTATCCAAGACTATGAGCGACACACGTGCCGAGGAGCTGAACACTTTGTAAGCCGGCGAGCGCGCGCGACCCATGAAGACGAGGAGAACAGCACTTTGCAAGACGATTGAGAAGGATTGAGAAATTTTGGCCACCCACACTGTTGGACCACTTGTTGAGGACGAGATACCCGAATGGACTACTTGCGCTACCACCGTCTCACCCACCTGCCGTCCTGTACCGTTGTCTTGTCTGTCACTCGAGTTCGCCATCGCACCAGGTCCCATCGTCAGTCTCCATCCATGGCCAAGGCGACTTCTTTGTTAACAATTTCTCACATGAGGAATCATGACAAGACTTTCAAATGCCTAAAGCGGCATGACCACAAAAGGAACAAAGGACATCACCGTCCACCAACAAACCACCACACCTCACAAAATGCAAGTCTCTCACATGCAAGTCTCTCACATGCAAAGCAGATTGATTCATCAGAAGCGCGCAGATTTCAAAACACGCGCGACTCCGCAACAACAATGGCGACACCCCTGATCTACCGCCCCTCTTCTCTAACCGCCGCCGCCCGCTCCGATATAGTCGACGCATACGCCTGGAAATCCTACTACCTCTCCCGCGCGCACCTCCTGCCATCAACCATCATCCAAGAATCTCCTTTATTCAGCGGAGAGAATGATGATAATTGGCTCGACCGCGAACGAGCTACCACCAGACTCGCGGAGCAGGTTGAAGCATATCTTATTGGTCTTGCTACTGAGGAGGCTCTGCCGATTGAACAGGCGCTAGAGGTGGCAGAGCCGATATGGACTATGAGAAGTCCGGTGAGGGAGGAGACGTTGGTTGAGAGGGCGCAGAGGCTGAGGAGGGAGGAGGTGGAGAACAGGAATGGTAGAGAGGAGAAGAAGGGAGAGAAGAACGAAAGGGCGTCATGGCACAGTAATGCGCAAACGAGGGCAGACGCAAAGGGCGATGGAGGTGGAAGATTGCAGCGTCACCATTTCGAAATGGACTGGGTGAAAGATGGTGAGATGTTCTTCGCAAGGGGTATGCAGTCGGTTCGTGTATCGCTAACAGTCATGTTCAGAATCCGAATCCAAATCTCATCGATCAGGATCTCACGCCACTTCGCCCATGACGGATCTTCTGACTTCCCTGCCGCCTTCTCCGACGTATCCTCCTTCCTCGCAATTCGTCTCTTCGACTCAATCCTTCCAAACGTCAAATCGCGGAGTTACCACTGCTCAAACCGTGCACTGGCCGGTATTGCCTAAGGTCTCGCCTCCACCAACACCACTCGCTCCGCGCAATGCCTTCTCCACATTCGAATCTACGATTGAAGCCCGGAACCTGATAGACCAACACACCGCCCGTAAGAAGCAAGCCGAGTGGGACCAGCAGCAACTTGAAGCCACGATGCCGCATCAAGAGGCGAAGGACAGAGCGAGGCGGGAATTTGAAGAAGCACAAGACCAGGCAGACATGGGCTTCCAGTTGGACTATCAGCTGGCGTTGCAAGAGTGGGAGAAGGCGCATCCATCCTGGAGCATGGGCAAGGGGAAGGGCAGAGCTGCGACTGTCGAGGACGAGGATGAGGAGTTGTAATGCAGGTGGTGGGACGGACGTTCTGCCCTGTCCGATCATGGTAGCCTGCTGGACAGTGCTTGTGAGTCACGGTAACAACAGGTCGGGCCGCGCGGCGGCGGTATTCTTCAGCGTAGTGTCCTTCGGTATCGTCGATCTGCAGGCTGTCAACCGAATCTCTTTGACGATGCCGGCTTCAGCTTGACGGTCTGCTTCTGCTTCAGCCGCTGCGTCGCCGTCGTAGCCACGGGATCCTCGTCATCGTCGTCCAGCAATTCAAGAACCTGGAATTCCGTATCGGCAGGTTTGTCAGCGATACGTCGCCGCTTGTTCTTCGCGCCAGCTCCAGTCGCCGCCTCGTTCGCAATCTGCTGCTGTTGCTGCAGTTTCTGCTGGTCGGACCACCTCTGGAGAATAGCGTCTTCTTCAGGATTGTCCATAGAATGGTAAGAAGCGTGGTGGCCGCAGCCGTCGCATTCAAAACTCGTTGCTGCCTGGTGAGATTGTTAGTCTGGCGGTGATTGCATGCCCACCAGGGGGATCTATGGGCTTACCTTGACGGGATGCAGCATGAAGCGAAGGCATGGACATGTCGACAGATAACCAGGTTTGTGGTTGCAACGCCCTCGAGGAGGCGTGTAGGACATTGCTGACCAGACGCTGTTTTCCGGGGCGTAGTTGGCCATGGTTCGATCCTGTTGTGGTGTACAATTCTCGTGCGATTTTGAAGTTCCTGACAGGATGGACAAGAAGAAAGTGTGTTTGTAGTCTTACTGTGCGAGTTACAGGATGTGCGTCAGTTGTGTTGATTTCTCAGAAAGTGCCCAAACACTGCACAGATCCATGGATGGCACGTTGATGACGGAAGGACGGGCGACGTGAAGTGAAATTGGCTTTTTGGAGGCAGTCGCGAATGCACGTGATCGTTTTTGATTATGCGAATCCGAGATCCCGCCCCGGTCTTGAGCTTCGTTGGTCTGTCTGCAGCTTTCGTCCTTCTTCAATTCAACGACCACTCGCATTGATTCGCAGAGACGTATTACAACGACTCTGACCTTGCAACACACGGACACGACGATCTTCGAACTCCGATACACGCATAAACCACACTCCTTTCGACCTTTGCGACTATGCCGAAATTCTTCTGCGACTACTGCGATGTCTACCTCACCCACGACTCGATGAGCGTTCGGAAAGCCCACAACAGCGGCCGAAACCATTTGCGCAACGTCGTGGACTACTATCAACAAATCGGACACGAGAAGGCACAAGCAGTAATAGACGGAATCACAAGCAGTTATGCTGCGGAAGGACAGAGTGTACCCATTGCGCCGGGCATGAACTTCGGTGCGCCTGGGCAAGGTCCTCCTGGATTTGGTCCTCCAAATGGCATGCCGCCGGGCTTCCCGCCAATGCCAGGTGCTATGCCGCCAGGTATGAAGATCATCCAGTCTGACGATTTGACACGGCACTGACAAGTCACAGGTATGCCACCTATGCCACCAGGCTTCCCAGGTCTCATGCCAGGCGGACGAGGCATGCCTCCTCTCCCGCCAGGCTTCAATCCACCTCCTGGAGGCTTCCCGCCAGGCTTCAATCCCCCTCCCGGCATGCCAGCATTCCCACCGGGCGGCGGACCAGGTCCTGCAGGATCACCACCAGGCAACATGCCCTTCGCACCTCCTGGCTTCCCTCCGAATATGCCACCGGGCTTTTCCATGCCTGGCGGACCGAGTCCTGGACCGGGAGGACATCAGCCGCCGCCTATGAGATACGGCGGACCGCCTGGGCAGTGATCAAAGAGCGATCTAACGGTTTTTCAATAGATTGGTCGCAGTGAACGCACAATCGCAATTCGGCGGTAACAGCGCGTCTCTTCGAACGTCATTTGCTGGCACAAGAGTCTTCACCGCGAGTCAGTCGATGAGTACTGGGAATGTCTTTGCTCTATTCCTCAAAGAGGTAAGAAGGCGCGGCCCTTCGCGATTCTCAGGCGGGATGGCTGACTCGACTTGCAGCCTTTAAGTCTGCGGTCTATGCGCGTGGGAAAGAGTCAAGACACTGGCGAGTCTCGGTCGATGTGAAGCACGAGGAAGGAAGTGGAGCAAGGTATATGACGGGAACGCAGTCAAACGAAAGATGGAATACGCGTTCGTCGTGGGTGATGATGAAGACGTAGAGATCCAGGTTGGATAAACGGAATTCCCCCCATATAGACCTTAGACATGAATTCAGTCATTGTGAGGTCTTTCAAGATGCATTCGGAGCTGTCCCATCAATTGTCCTCTCCAAGCTTGAAGCGATCGGCACATGCAAGCGAAGATCTCGGCATTCCCGCGGGGACTACGGGCTGGCCCGCTTCGCACTCTCAAATTCCTCGACGACGGACATTACCATTAACTTCTCCACCACCAAACCTCACCTACCACCCACAACCCGCAATCATGGCTGAGCAACTCGTACTCCGCGGCACCCTCGAGGGTCACTCCGGCTGGGTCACCAGCTTGGCTACCTCGCTCGAGAAGTGAGAAACAGCCATTGAAAGAGCATTGAAGAGCAACACACTAACAGGCATACCAGCCCCAACATGCTCCTGTCCGGATCTCGTGACAAGACCTTGATCATCTGGAACCTCACCCGCGATGACACCAGCTACGGCTACCCAAAGCGTTCCCTCCACGGACACTCTCACATCGTCTCCGACTGTGTGATCTCCTCCGACGGCGCCTACGCTCTCTCCTCGTCGTGGGACAAGACTCTCCGCCTGTGGGAGCTCTCCACCGGCCAGACCACTCGTCGCTTCGTCGGACACACCAACGACGTCCTCTCCGTCTCCTTCTCGGCCGACAACCGCCAGATCGTCTCCGGCTCGCGTGACCGTACCATCAAGCTCTGGAACACCCTTGGTGACTGCAAGTACACCATCACCGACAAGGGCCACACTGAGTGGGTCTCGTGCGTGCGCTTCTCGCCAAACCCTCAGAACCCAGTCATCGTCTCCGCTGGTTGGGACAAGTTCGTCAAGGTGAGCATAATTCTACATCCATCTCGCGCCCCTTCACATGATGCTACACATTAAAAAAGTATTTGCTACTTTAGAGCTGCCATCTACGGCTATGAAACTACAATTTGCCTTCACCGGCGCACTGATTTTGATCCCGCGCGCTCGTCTCTTCGATCAGCACAACGATCAAAGAACCTTGACTGACTCAATTCAGGTCTGGGAACTCTCCACCTGCCGCCTTCAGACCGATCACACCGGCCACACCGGTTACATCAACACCGTCACCATCTCCCCCGATGGCTCCCTTTGCGCTTCCGGCGGCAAGGACGGCACCACCATGCTCTGGGATCTCAACGAGTCCAAGCACCTCTACTCTCTCACAGCCGGTGACGAGATCCACGCCCTCGTCTTCTCGCCCAACCGCTACTGGTTGTGCGCTGCGACCGCCAAGGAGATTGTCATCTTCGATCTCGAGAAGAAGAGCAAGGTCGACGAGCTCCGCCCAGAGTTCCTCGAGGCCGGCGGCAAAGCCCGTGACCCAGAGTGTGTTTCCCTCGCCTGGTCCGCTGACGGCCAGACCCTGTTCGCCGGATACACCGACAACAAGATCCGCGCTTGGGGTGTCATGTCTCGCGCTTAGACGTCTTCGAAAGAGGATGAGAGTGCAGAGTATGAAGGGAGGCAGGAGTTGGAAAACGGCACGATGATGTCTCGATACGAGGATCGCTGGCACTGTCTTCACGAGCTGCAGTGGGAGTATGAGCCAGTCGAGATCCGATGAAAGGTCGAAGCGGTGCACGTGCCAAGTAGCGCATAGAAAAGTCAATGAATTGTTCAGTTCACCAGGAGGTCCACCGTTGTGCTGTTGTCCGGCAGGAAGATCGAACTCCTTCCAACATCGATCCGGGCACGAATGTCTCCAACACGTCGCGGGCTGTCTCAATTCAATGGAGCGGATTTGCGACTTGTCACTTTTACGCTTCGGAAGCGCTGATACGTCGTGTAACAGTCCTGGCTAAACGATCTTCTCAAAGACTTTCATACATTGCCCATGTTGCCGTTATGCTCTAGTATCTAACCTATACCGTTCTCAAGCTGTCCTGCAGCGTGTGTGCCGAAATATCGTGACCTGCACGGGTGTCCGAGATGTCTTCATGTTCAGCATGTCTTACCCCTCGATAGACTGTCCCACCAATCTAAGGTACCTGTGAATCATTTTGGCTGTCCTGCTGGTTGACCTGTTCTACTTGCTGTAAAGATCCACGGCAATGTGGATGTACTGGGTACCTTACGAACATCTCTTGCGAAGCTACATAACCTCGTTCGGAAGGTGTTCTATCAAATTGCCTGCGTGCGAGTCTTTACAATCGCGTGCTTGCCATTTTTGAAGTCCTGATAACGAAACGAGACGTTGTGCTAGGATAGGTACCATTTGCATCTAGTTCTAACCACGGTTCATCAAAGCTGTGAGGCTGCAAGAGTGCTGATTGGACGATCATCCTTGTTTTGATTGACTGACCGCTAGCCGCTGCCCCCAACCCCTCTGATTCTGCGCTCGACCTGCGCCCACCTTCGGTCGAAAAATCTCGTGAAATCCACCCTCCCAATTCCCTTCAATACTCGACCAAATCTGTTCGCCTATCCGAAAAACCATCCAGCATGGATCTCAACTCGCTCCATCCGGATCTCCGGGATCAAAACACACCACAACACATCATGCCAGCTCCCATGGCGCATGCCCACTCTGGCGATCGCGTCGTTATCACGGTAGACAGAGCTTCATTTGTGCATACTCGAAATGCTGTAGGTTTCCCGTCATCAACTTGCGATCATATTGATCTAGCAAGCTTTCGCGCTTGTGATCAACACGAAAGCGCGTCGCAAAGCTCCTAGCAACCCTACTGACACGCGCACAGCTGAACAATGCGTTCATGAGCCTCAGCTCTGCAATCGACCGCGCTGTCAAAGCCTACGCCGACCACACCGAAGTCGTCCTCGCCGGCGACGGCTCTCTGGACGTCAGCAGCCTACTCCAGCCCTTCAACTCGATCAACCAATTCGCGCAGCAATTTCCGCCAGCCTTCCTCGGACAGTATGGCGCGCCTGTCGAGTCCGCGGCGCCTGTCGCACCCATGTCCGCGGACGGCGTCAAACAACCCAAGCAGAAGCGCCAATACAAGCAACGCGACATGAATGCGCCAAAGCGCCCATTGACCGCATACTTCCGCTACCTGCGCGAACAGCGACCGATCCTCACCAGGGAAATGGCGGCGAACCCTGACACCGAAGGCACCAAGGCTGGCGACATCAGCAAGCTTGCCACCGAGCGGTGGAAGGCTTTGACGGATGCTGAGCGTGAGCCATACAAACAGGCATACCAGAAGGAACTGCTGAAGTACGAGACGGACACCAAGGCGTACAAGGAATCGCTCAAGGCGGACGGTCTCAAACCCGCCGACGACGATGCTGAGGGGGAGGAGGACGAATTCGAGGATGCTGTGGCCGCGCCTCCCGTGGTAGCTAAAGCCGACGATTCCACCGACTCGGGCTCCAGCAGCAGTGACGACGACAGCGACGAGGAGAGTGAAAGCGAGGATGAGGCGCCAGCCAAAGCTCCCAGCCCACCTCCGAAAAAAAAGGTCAAGTCCGCCGGACCTAAGAAGATCACCGCCGGCCCAGACCCTACTCCCGCGCAGCAGCCACAGATGTTCAGCAGCATGAACCCGCCTCAGCCTTCCACCGCTCCAGTCGAGTCTGCCAAGAAGCGCAAAGCAGCTGCTGACGGCGAGGAGGGATCCACCAAGAAGAAGCGCGGCCGTCCCACCAAGGCTGAGAAGGCAGCTTCTGATGCGGCAGCAGCAGCGGCGCAGCTCAACGGCGAGGCCGCGACGCCCGGCGCCGAGAAGAAGTCGAAGAAGGAGAAGAAGCGGAAGAGTGAGGCTGCTGCATGACCGTTGTTCAATGACAGTCCAACGCCAGTTCCTAGGAACAGGTTATCTGACGGCGTGAAGAGGGAGGGTGAGAGCCGTAGACGGAGTGGAGTCTACACGATGAGTTTTGGTGCGGACGATTGAGCGCTGCGTTTATTTTGAAGTGTTTTACGTTGTCGATTCCCATTGCTGCCGGTCCTTCGAGACGAATTTGTAAAGCGTTCGGTACTGATACAGAGCTTTGTTGGCTCATGCCAAAAGCTAGTGCGGAGCGAGGACGCAGTGAGGGCGCATTGAAGTTCATATGACAGCCGACTGACACATGAAGAGCGCCTCACATGAACTTGAAAGAAACGCCTTTCACAAGACGGTCTGTAACTTATGCTCTCACCTTTACTTCGTCTGCTTCATTCCTTCTTCTACCGCATCAACAACACCACCCACACCTTCAACTGTCATCGCCTGAAATACACAACACCGCTTCACTAGCATCAACATCTTCTCCAAACTCTACCGGAAACCCCGAACACTTTGCGCTCACAATACCATGGACGCCTCCAATTCCGCCCAAGCGGCAGACCTCAAGAAATCCGGCACCACCAGCACTATCTCACAAGACGTTTCTACGGCCACGGCTCCGGCTTCACAGGATAGAGCACCGACCCAGCCTCTCGCGGTGGTACTCGAAGCACATTCGACCGTGATTGTGTCGAAGGAGAACAAGGGCTCATCGGATCAGACCTTTCGCCTCATGGACCTTCCGCCTGAAGTGAGAACTCGCATCTACTCCCTCGCTTTCATCGCGAACATCAAGCACGTCAACGGTATTGACCACCGCGCCCACGATTGCAACACTGCATGCTACTGGTCCTACTGGTCTCGCACGCGTAGCGAGCGCGAGATCAAGATGTTTGAGCAGAAGACCAAAAACCTCGCCGCCTTTCGTCTCCATCCGCTCACGCAAGTCTCGAGGCAACTGCGCGTCGAATCTCTCCCAATCTTCTTTGGCGAGTCCAACTTCGAGATTTACCTGGATTCGAATTTCGCGGATCGTGCTAGAGCCAGACGCGGCGACAGTTTGAGCCTTCCCACAGCTCAGCTCAAGAAGATCGGGGTGTTGGGCATGAGCGCTGGGCCCAAGACGCGCATACGCAGCTTCAAGTCGGCCGCTCTGTTCCAAGATGTCACATTCAACGCGGCCAAGACTGGCAGACCTTGGCCAAACTACCACTACACAAAGTACACTTTAGTGTACGCCAGAATCAGATTTTTGGGTCGCATCGGCGTTCAGATCACCAGCTGGGACGGTAAGGACATGAGAAAATATGAGTCCGCACATGCCTTCAACAGGGAGGACGTGGACGCCACAATTGAGGCTCTCAAGCATACCGCGGAGGGCATCGCTAAGAGAGCGCACTTCAGAGGGTTCACGCTCAAAGACGTGGAGGACATGGCAAGATGCTTTCGTTTCAAGAGTGGTTGAGCGCTCAAAAGGGCCCAAAAAAGGGAGGCTGGTGTAGCGAGAGGCACGCTGTTTGATGCAGCGATGGCGCGAGTGCAAGGACGATGGAACGCCTTCAAGGAAGCTGCAGAGTGCGTCTTCCGGTTCACAAGTGGCCGACTGAAGAACTCGAGAGCTTGCTGATGGAAGGAGCCATCGGGGCGGGAGTGAGAGCCCTTTGCGAACGCTGCTGGTGACTGGAGGATGCTGCGGGTGACACGGTGGAATCCCACGCGAACCAGCATTGACCCACTCAGCAGGACAATGAGAGTACCTTCCTTCTGCACGAGAGGAGAACTCCGGTAGAAGGCCCCGGCAGCAGGTGCAGCCGAGCCCACTGTACTCATCGACTCGACTTCCGTTCGCCCTGCGTCCACCGGAGAGAATCCCGAAGTCCTTTCCAGACCTGGATTATCCTCCGTTTGGGGTGAGGAGGTAGGACACAACAGCCCATGGCTGAATTCACTTATTCAAGAAAACCACCTCTCCAAACCTCCCACTCCTCAACCTCTCCAGCACCTTCTTCTCACTCACATGCATCTCGGCACAAATTTGATCCATCGGATGACATCCATCCAGATAGAACCTCAACAGCTCATCCTCTTCACTCCTCGACTTCTCCGTACTCTTATAGCTCCTTCCCATACTCGATGGCGGCGGGCCATTCGGCGGCGTCATCCAGCCGCTCGTGAGCGCCGCTTTACGATATGCTCGATCGCACTCGCGCATTGCATCGTCGCCGGAACGGGGCTTGGAGTGACTACCGCCACTGAGACGTTTACCCGAGGCTGGGGCAGGGGTCGATCCAGGGAGAGGCTCGAGGGCGAGAGCGTATTTGTGGAGACGCTGCACGAAGCCCTTGATTACGCCGAAGGTGATGAGGCGGCGGATGTCAATGTGGGTGAGTTCGTCTTGGTGCGTCAGGCAGAAGTCGGCGAGTTGAATGCCACGGTGGAGGGAACTGTAGAGCTCGACCAGACTTTCCCGTGTTGGGCCGGGAATGCTCGCGTCGCTGATGCTATGTCGATCGTTGGTGTCTACTACCTCTGGCTCCTGTGGGATCGTGACATATCGTCGACATTCATCCTGTAGATCCAGATCTTGCACGAAAGCGCTCAGGTCGCGCGTGCAGGTGTATATCGCCTGGAAGTGGAAGATGTCTAGCACCATGGCTCTACCATGCAAGACCAGCTCTTTGACCGCCCGCTTGACCAGCTTGACCTCCACATCTGCCAGCTCGGCAATCTTCTTCACATGCCGTATACCATCAATATACATGTGTATCCGCTGTAACGTGAGGTCCCATGTCCACTCCTCCAGACTCGGCAGCGACCTGATCAACAGCGGTACATCCCAAGTATTCACTTTCGGCGACGCCGACCTCCGAAACTCCATTCTCAGATTCAGCGTCTGAGAGCTGTTGACCTGTATACACGTCTCGCCATACGCGTTCAGATCCTCCAATATCCTCTCCAACAACGTATAGATGCTCCCAACATCAGCCGGGTAACCCGCCTCGCCCGCCAATTTGAGTCCCTTCAAATCCTCCTCAATCTGCAACACGCAGTCCTCCGTCTCGATCGCCATAAGAAACCTCGCCGTCTTCCTCACGATGGGTTCCCATGGATGTGCATCTTCCTCTTCGGGTAGCACGAAGCAGATGTTGAACGTGAAGCGATTTCGGTCGTACTCGGCATCTTCGAGGGAGATTGGGAAAGCGAGGACGCGGTGGCCGGCGGTGCAGATGGAGAGAGATTGGTTGCACAGGTCGTAGGGCGGGATGATGTAGGAGGATATATCGGCCCAGTTGATGAGTGGACGGGAAGAGGAGCCAGGAGGGGAGATGATCGAGCCGGCGGGATACTGGTGGATTACGGAGGGACCGCGTTCGGGGTGGAAACGGGCGTAGAAGATTGCTTCAAGCATGGTTTTGAGGTACAAGACCGAATGGCCCGTATCAGCTGGGAGTCTGGTCACATCGTTGGCATTGTCGCGGTGATGAATCTTGAGAGAGTGAGGTGAATTGAAGTAGCTTTCTGATGTCCAAGCTGATTGGCAGATCGAGAACGGGCACCAAGGGGAGAGCTCAAATAAAGATTAAGAACATTTATCCTTATGTCTTAAGGTTATCTATAACGATTCAAGAGATATAAGGTTATATATAAGAATGTCTTGCACGGGAAGAGTCACCGATCAGGAAAGAGAATGACAAGTGAAGGCCACAGACATGCGTGCAAAGCGTTATTTTCGTGTACTACATGATTGACGTTACGTCCTACTGCCGTTCGACTTGCTCGACTGCAACGAGCAGCCTTAGTTGTCCCTTCTCGTGCTGACATCCTTCTTGCATCGCATCTTGAGCCGTTATGTCCTGTTCTGTTCATCTTCTTCCACTCACATCTTCACCTCCACTGGCGGGCTGATCTCCATGATGTCGATACCCTTCGCAAGCTCGCTCTTGCTTGGCATCTTGCCTCTCCGCATGAGCTCTGCACTCTGTGTCATGTATGGATCCTGATGAAATGTCAGTAAGGGTATGGCTTGCTTCGCACAAGGAACAAAAACTCACCTTCGCCATGCTCGCAACAGCGTGCACCTCCTCACCCTTCGTGTAGTACGCAACGAAGCTCTGCTTGCCCTCGCTGGTATCAGTGTTACCCTGAATGATGACATCGTCGAAACCATCAGGGGTGTGACCGCAGTAGCGGAGCTGAGCGCCGACTGCAGACCAGAACACCGGGATGAATGCCTTGGGCTTCGATCCAGGGCTGTTGATGGACCGGGCCACGCTGCGTCCAGCATTCTGTGCCACGTTCCAGTGCTCGATGCGAACGGGCTTGCCGTTACCACCTGGTCCGTGGTATGGGTAGGTCGCGATATCACCAATGGCGAAGACGTCCTTGAGTCCCTTGACGGCGAAAGACTCGTCGACTGAGATTGAGCCATCCTTCTCGAGGTTGACGGCGCTGTTGTCCTTGAGGTAGTCGGTCGCCGGTCGGACACCAACACCCTCGACGACCAAGTCCGCTTCAAGTTTGGTTCCGTCCTTGAGCGACACCGATCCGATTTTTCCAGCTGTGCTGCCTGCCTCGCCCTTCTCGACCGAAGCTCCCATGTAGAATTTCACACCATTCTTCTCCAACAACTCGCGGAAGATCTTGCCGACCTTCTTGCCCATCACACGCTCCATTGGCTCCTCCTCCATGCCGATGATCGAGACTTGGTGCTTCTTACCAGCGAGAGCGTTGCCGACCTCCATGCCGATAAAAGACGAGCCGATGACGACGACCTTCTTGCCACCGTCCTCACCAGCAGCGCCGAGGATCGACTGTACGTCTGAGATGAAGCGGAGAGGGAACACATTCTTGAGGTCACCCTTCAGTCCCTCCAATGGCAAGAGTCTCGGTGTACCACCCGAAGCCAAGATCAGCTTGGTGTAGCTGTATTCCTTGCCATCCTTGCTCTTCACCTTCTTGCCGTCAAAGTCGATCGATGTCACAGTTCCGTTGACCATGTCAACATTGCCCTCCTTGTAGAACTCCGGACTCCGCAGAGCGACCTTGGAAGCATCGTTCATCAACGCCTTGGAAAGCTTCGTGCGGTCGATAGCCATGTGTTCCTCGTCCGCAATACAGGTGATCTTGCCAGTGAAGCCACCCGACCTCAATCCTTCAATCGCACCGGTGGCACCACTTCCACGTCCCACCACAACGACTTGCTCCGAACCCTTCGTCGACCCGCACTTGATATTGAGTGTCCTCCTGTTCGCCTTGATCGTCGCCTCGTCACCCTTGATGTACACGGCTCCATCCTTTTGCACGATCTCAAACTTCGCCAGCGGATCAATAGCCGGTGCGTCCTCAATGTCTCCAGTCTTGACGCTGAAGCAAGCTCCATGCCACGGGCATGTCAGACGTCCATCGCCAGTCAGCACACCCTTTGACAGTGGAGCACCGTAATGTGTGCACTTCGCACTCAGAGCGTGAACTTCATCTTGAACCTTGGCCAGCAGCACTTTGCCTTCCTCGACGCCTTCGACTTCGACTTCTTGCGTTTGACCGTTCTTGAGATCGATGCTCGTCAGGCCCTTGAGCTTGAATTCGGTAGCCATGGTGCGGATCGTGGAGGAGAATGCTCTTCGTTGGGCGAATGCGGCGGTTTGATACCAGGTCGAGGATGTACGGAGGGATGAGGTGAACAGTCGTCGTTGGAAAGGCATGTAAGACAAAGCGGAAGGAGGCGGTCAGGTTGACCAGGAAGAACACGAGCGATGATCGGGTTTACAGCGGAGTTGGCATTGCCGTATTGATTTAGTATTGACAGCTACAGTGATAGCGTAATGTCCTGATCATCCATTGGACAGAGACGTCATTATTGGTGCTATAGCTTGTCGGGACTCAGCTCCGTTGCTTTGCTGACGCAGGCGTTCTCTCATTGGCTCGTAGCGAGACATTCGCCCCACTTTCACATGCACAAATCAGTCTTCACTTGCATGGATCTACAAAGTAGCGGGCGCAGAGTGTTGGCACGCAAGATGGTACATGGGACAGTGCTTCAGCCTGGTCTCCTTCTACTTGAGTAGCAGCAATTGCATTCTTGAATTTGCATTGCATTCTTGAACCTGCATTGCATTCTTGAATCTGCATTGCATTCTCAATTGAAAGCAGTCCACTGCAGTCCTCATAATTCGTGAAAAGCATTCATAACCCATTGAACTTTTGCCTCGACTCTTGGTCTCCTCATCTTCTTTTCGTATCTCGTACGAGTGATGCTTTGCGCGATCCTCCTCGCTTTGCTTCCGTGACTCTGCATTCTTTGCTCTCTCTGGATGCGCCCTGAGGAGCATGCTGCTGCGCGCTCTGTTCGGAGCATTCCGTTGCAATCCTCCTGTTCCCAAACTCCTTTTCATCCTCTCAATCTCAACTGAGTGCCGATGTGAAAACGCCTCAACTGCCCTCAATCAAAACCATGATCCTCAAAACCCTCAACACCCAAATCCCTCGACACCCAAACTCCTCATCACCTCCTCGACACTCAACTCCTCAACACCCAATCACCATTTCGATCCTTCCCAATCTCAGCGACTCAACATCATTGCCAGCACAACAGCAATAACCAAAATAGCATATCCCACCAAACTCAGCGGGAAATAAACACACAACGCCAGTCTCTTCTCCTCACTTCCCATCGTCAAAATCCTGCCCGAAGTCTTTCTTCTGATCCACCAATCGAATCCGCCGAGCGCAAATGCAAGCGCCGCGAGTGGGAAGATCGTGCTCAACAGCGCGCATGTCTCCGAGATGCTCTTCTGCTCATTGCGCGCGACGTTGTCAAACGGCACCAATGTGGGCTGACGACGAGGCACATGCTGCCCACTGGGAAACTCAGTCCAGTTTGGTTCGCGCTCGATGAGTTCGGCGTTAGTGTATGCACGGCCAGGGGAGCGACGGGCGGCGTTCATATTCTTGATCAGGCGGAGTGGCTGCAATTCAATCTGAGATTCGATTGCGGGTCGAGGCGCCACGCGGTCGACGCGGGTGGTGCTGCGGAATTGGAGAGGGATTCTGGTCGTGGTGGCTGGACCGCGGGTCGGGGTGGGAAGGCCGAGCGCGGAGGCTGCTGCGGTGTCTGACGGAGTAGGGAGGTTCAAGGCTCGAGCTGTTGGGTTGGGGTCGTTTGGGTACCAGCCGTTATGATCGCGGTCTTCAAAGGGCGAGTCGACGTCGCGGATAGTGATGAACGTGCCGTTGCTCTCGCTGAATTCGAGGTTGCTTCTCATGGCAGGTCGAGCTGGGGACACAAGTCCGCGCCGAGAGGAGAAGGAGCCGTCGAAAGAGTCATTCTCGGTGAGGCTGCGATGATACCCGTTCGGTCTCTTGGAGTTGCGGAAAGGCCGGTAGAACTCCTGGTCGGGGTCTGGTTTGTCCATGCGCAACAGCTTGCGGATCTTCGAGAAGCTACTCTTGCTTGTTGTGTTTTGGATGGCAATCTCACAAAGGCGTTCAGAAGCTTCGCGGATGATCGTATGATCTTGTTGACGAAGTTCCTCCAATCTGTACATGTCCGCGACCTGGGTCTCCTTGTCTACTCGCATGTGATCTGGCCTCAGATGGACGCCGCGCTCCTCGAAGAAGACCTTGTCTTGCAAGATTCGCATCGCTTCTCGAACCTCATAGCGGATGCTGGGATCGCCTTTCTCGACACGGCTACGGTTGAAGTCGTCGATCAGCTCCTGCCTGGTGAAGAAGCCACGTGGAGATTGCACCTCTGGTTCGGCAGATTGTGCTTCATCGTGGCTCAGGCGAATCGTGCTTCCGTTAGTGCTGGTATTGGCGTAGCTGAAACCATCGTCCTCGGAGTCTTCGGCTTCAGTCTGCCATGCGCTGCCATTCTCCGTGGCTGGGTATACGCTAGACGAACGAAACATGTGGGGAGCGGACATTGTTGCGAGTCCGGCAGCGGTGCGAAAATCATCGCTGGGGCTGTTCACAAGGCGAGGATGCTGGTGGTGTGCATGTGATTGCGGATTTGGTCCCATGCGAGGTTTTTGTGCCGCTCGTCGCTGCATCTCCGGGGTGATCATGAGCAGCTGATTGGTCTCGCCATACGTCTGTTCGCTGGTTGGGAGCTCGCTGCTGCGAGAGATGCGCCTGCCGCCATAGACTGGCGGTGGTGCTGTCGGGAGGAGCGCGTTGATTCCGTAGTACGATGTACGGAAGGGTGTGCTGGCTGGGACTGGCGTGTAGAAGCCGAAGTCCCCTTCCTCGCCAGCACACCCCCCGTATCCTAGACCGCGCTCGATCTCCTCGATACTCGGCGACTCCGACCGCTGGGGCGGCAGCGATTGCCGGGAGTGGTCGTACTTATTGAGGAGCGACCGCATTGCTGCGTCGGTCTCCTCGGAACTGTGAAGTAATGTATCTGGTAAGTGAATTCTTTAAACGGGGAGGGTGAGCTTTTTCAACATACGCCGGAACCGCCACCACCCCATCGTCTGTGGCCGCCGCAGCCACGCGCTCCCGCCCAAGGATCCCGTCGATCGACCGGAGTGGGACAATGTTGCCATTGTCGCTCACGGTCAAGTCGAACGGGTCCGAGAAGCGAGGCACAGCTGTGAGAAATAGTTAGCAGAAATCACACGCATGTTAGGGGCTTCAAACTCACACTGCGGCTGCCCTCTCTCTCCGACCACGTCTCCAGCACCCGACGACCGACCAAGCGAAGGGAGGCGGCGGAAGGGGTTTGTCCCGACCCTCCGCAGCGGAGAGTGCTGCTGCTGGAGGGCTGGAGACTTGCCCTTCCCTTCCCAGATGCCGGCCGGACTTGACGAGCCATGCTCTACTTGATTGGCAGAGCGGCTGTATACGACTGGAGAAGGCCTCGCGGGCTCGTTGTGCACGCCCAGGATGTTACGTCGGGCGGTATCGGCATCGTCGTACAGGGTGCGGAGGGATTTAGAGTTCTCGCTTGGGACTCTGGGCGACGACTGCGACGGCTCTCCGGTAAGATGATTGTACGACATACTGGATCTCTGTGATTCGGTCTCCTCGTTGTAGTAGTCGTCCAGCAGGCCGTCGATTTCTCCAGGCGTCTCGATGTCTTGTCTTTGGAGTAGAAAAGATGCGTGCGGGTTGATGAGGTCGAATGATGCGCCGCGGTAGAGTAGAGTCGCTGACGGCGATGTGGGTGAACGTTCTGCAAGCAAAGTCAGCGCATATAAAGCTTTGCATGAGGTGCTGAAGTTACTTGCCAGTCGTGCGTGTCCAATTATCCAGTCCAGGTGGAGCTGGGAATTCAAACTTCGAGAGAGAATAGGTCGAAGTCGCCGTTGGATCCTTTTCAAGCTGACGAGTTACGCTGCTAGAAGTACTGGTGCTGTGAAAGCCGCCTCTGCTCTTGATGTCGACTTCTTCAAAGCGTACTGATCGCTCGGCTCTTCCGGTTGGATATGCGTGCGTCAAGTTTTCCGCTCGCTGATTTTGCTGCTCGGGTGAAGCTTCCAGATCCTCCTCTATGCCCACAGATTCCTCCGCGATGCCACCTTGCTCTTCAGAAACATCAAACACCGCCGCGTAGACCTCCCATAAACCTCCGTCTAAACTACCGCTGTTGCCGCTTGCCGCTTGCCGTGGGAATCGCTTTGCCTTTTTGAGGCTCTCAAACTTACGTTTTGTCCGGAGCGGCTCCTTGAGCGCGGTCCTGTCGTCAATCCTCCGCTGCACGAAGTGCGTGTCGTCTCGGAGAATGGGCGTATGTGTCGGTGTGGACTGCAGGGTGGTGACAGTCGAGGACAAAGAAGGTGATGCAGGATAGGTGCGCGCGGTGGGTGTCGTTGGTGGATGTGGATGGAAACGAGGTGGCAAGTCGCGTTGAGAAAACGAGTGAAGTGAAGGCGGCAAATTCGAGCTTGGCGCCCACTGAAAGTCGCCCTGCTGTGGACTCGCGGAAAGGTCTGCGATGGAGGGTTTCCGCCGTACTTTCTTGTAGTCGAGCTCAGGAGAATGTGAAAGAAGTGGTGAATGTTGCCATTTATGGTAATCGTGAAGACTCAAATGAGGTGATTCCTGGTGCGGTAGAGACGCTGCGCTCCTCGAAGACCTCAACAAAATTGAGGCGGGGCGATCAAACGCTGCATCGATCTGCGCGGGGGGCGGAACGTTGCCGGCCATGATGGCTTTGGGTGGAATCGATCCGGTCCTAGCCGAGCACCTTGTTTTCTTTGAGAGCGTTGGTCGGCACAAGTCGAGCGATCAAAAGGGCGACATTCTCAGTTGGCCAGTTTTTGAATAATGTTTCTGTCGTTGCTGGATGTTTCCGACAGTCTCCAAGACCAAGCGCGGGAGCGTGACAATGAAGTGGGCTGATAGAACCCTTGATACCGAGCGAGGATGTCGGGCGATAAGCGTGGCGGATTCTTTTCACCTGAGCCAGCGTGTGCGCGCTGAATGCATCGATGAAGCCAATTGTCCTGCGCGACGCATCGTGAGTCTGTGCCTTGCAATTCTCAAGCCATTGATTTCCTCTTACCTCTTGCTCTCCCACTGATATTACCGATAGACACAAGTCGACTTTCCAAGCGTCGACACCAATTCCCAAATGCTCGGCCTTCTGCCCACCGCCCACCTCCAAAAGCTGGAATCCAAATTGTCCGACCCGATGGTAGATGTTCGCCTGAGAAGCATGCTGGAGAGGAGGCAATGTTCACTCGCTGAAAGGAGAAGGCATTCGAGGAAGGAGAGTAAGGAAGGAATGAAGCCACAGCGAGAAGATTCGCTTTGTCAGTGAAGGTACATGACCTCCGAAAGGAAAGACGAAAGGACACTTCACAAGCGTAGTGCGATGCTCAAAGCAGAAGGAACAGACCTGAGGTGAGAAGATGAGGTGAGGTGAGCCACCACCACGCCATGTGCCTGCCCGAAAAGCGTGCACATCTCGCACCACACACTAAGAAAGCGCAAATTCATCTCATCCATCATCACCTACACCCACCTGACGACGATTACTGGTCTTCCGGCCTATTCGCGGTGTGTGAAAAGAGTGGACGAAGCAGCGTAGCAGCGCAAGAGAGAAGAGGTGAAGTCTGCTCTCCGATTTGCTGACGACTTTCACGCGCGCACGAGCCACCCGACCGGGTCCACGCTGTCGGCAGCCAACCACCTCTTCCATTAGCCTGCCGACATGAATGTACATGTCTTACCCATTGACAAGTGCCACGGAAGATGCATCCACCTTGTGCCCGACCTGATGCTGGCGTGGTGCTATTCTGTGGGTGTCTTTGGTGCTTGAGGTGCGGATGGAAGCCTATCAGATGGATGAGGATTTGTTTCGCTTCACTTGACCAGGTTCGAGGACACCTTCTTGAGTTCAAATACGAGGACGACTACCGATTTATCTTGACCGGTCCATGAATTGGCCACACTTGCAATGCCTGCGACTCTTCTGACTGGCTCAAAACATGTTTGCTACAGACTGTTCCTGCGGCCGATTCGTGCTCGGCCTGCGTAAGCATGCCTCCAGCAGATCACATGCACAACACAATGCCGTGCATGGGCCGCTCCTAGGATCACACAATTCCCGAAGCATTCACACCCCTCACAATGCCATAACTCACGCCTGCCGCCACCGCCCCAACGACCAACGTCTGCACCGCGCTCCACCCTGCATCCCGCTGTGTGGTGCCGGTGACCCTCGCTTTGACGTATCCGAAGGCGACCAAGATAACGACTGTGATGCCGATGGAGGTGAACAGCGCGTGGTTGACGGTATGCATGGCGAAGTAGGGTATCATGGGCAGGAGGCCGCCTGTGAATGGAGGTCAGCGACTGGTGAGGGTGGAAGTCACTGTGTGAGTTGGTACCGAGGAAGTACGAAATTCCCATAACGAAGCCTTCGATACAGGCCATCTTCGCGTCGGGTTTGGAGAGCTGAAGGCTGAAGTCCATCATGAACTACCCACCATTCGTATTAGTAGGGATTCGTCTGGCCATGGCGTTATCTCACCTTCACCCAGGTCTCCTCATCCCCTTTCAATCCCTCCACCACTCCGCTCGTCCTATCTCTCCCGATCCCATACCTCGCAAAGATGCCAAACACTTCCTCTTCCTCCACTTCCGGTTGCTCCCTCAATCCTCTCCGCTGTCTTTTCTCCTCAACATCATAGTGTTTCCTCTCCGTCACAGCCGCAAGGTACGCTCCAAGACCCATGGAAATCGACCCGGCGAAGAGCTCGGCCAGACCGCCTAGCACGACGATCTTGGAGTCACCCAAGGCGGAAAGGCCAGCTGTCAGAGCGAAGGGCACGGTGAGTCCGTCGGCGAAGCCGATAATGCTGTCGCGGATCAGAAGGCCGTTGTGGGCATTGTGGCGGGAGGAGGTCGGTTTGGAGGATGTTGCTTGTTCGATGCTGGACAGATTGGAGTGTGATTGAGAGAGGGTCTTCATGTCGATAGGAGCGAGGTCGAACGGAGGAAAGCTCGGGAGTGTGTAAGGATCCATCCTCTATGGGATTTTGCTGGCGACGAACAGGTGCAGGAGAGATCAGTGAAGAAGGGGAGGAACAGAGTACGCGGCCTAACGCATGTCATGAAATCCGCGATCAATAATGTGCGGATCAATTACACAGACATTCAGATCTGATACACCGACACAAACGACCTCCGCAGCTTTCCACACTCGCCGGACAGCGAAGCAACGTGTTTGCCAAATAGCTGCAAGTCCGACATGGCACAGGTGGTGGGATGGTCATACTTCCGTGCCAGGCGATTGACTTGGTGTGGAGCACGCTGAATTGGAGCGGTGCTGCAGTACTTTGAGTGTTGACTGCCAGCAGAGAGACTTGAGATCATGAGAGCGACCGTAAGCTTTATTGACTCAAACTTGATAGGATCGAAGGGAGAGCGATTCGGCGAAATCATGCACACTGTTCACTTCTCGTGGACTCTAACAGCACTTGTGGTCTCTTCGAAGGTCGCTCAGTTTGCTGTACACCTCAGTGAAGCACCGTACTGGAGCACTGGTCTGAAGCACCTGAACTCATCGACATCAGCGCCGACTCTCGTTGTGCATCTTGGAATGATGGTACATTCTTCGAGGTTTTGTTGCGTCGTGCCGTGCTGAGGAAATCGTGTCGTGCTTCTCGTATTCTCCGGTCGTATCTATTCTTCTCTTGCGACGACTGTATATCGGTCGTCAAGGGTTCTTTAAGAGGCGAGCCCGGGCGAGTTTCAACATCTTGCTCAAGCGGCAAGTAGTTGAAAAGAAAGAAAAGAGGCAAAATAACAACGAGTCGCGATGTGCAGTGTGCAATGTGCAATGTTATTTTGGTGCATCGACCTTGCATCCCGTATCGAACGTCCCGTTGGCTGAAGAACAAGGCTCGGCAGCCGCCGATTGGACAGCATCGCGGTTTAAGCGGAGATTGACCATGATCTCCTTGGCTTGGCTAACAACGACAACCGCAGGGCTTGTCCTCTCTCACCACATCTCAGCGACCACGACGACCCGACCGACCTCACCTCAACCCCTCCACCTCCGGCAACTCCGCCTGGACCATCGCGACAATGGAGTCGCGCACACCCACGCCCGAGCCGGGGCTTCGAATGAGACTGCCGAATCTGTGGGAGGTCTTGAGCCGGAGAACATTGGCACCGGTGAGTGCTGCGCGGTCACCCTCGTCTGCCGGGCGCATTGGCTGATTTCACGTTGTCGCAGGTCGATCTCTTCTCCTTCTACATTTATATGCGCGATGTTCAGCGCAGCGTGGACTATCTTGACTTTTGGTGAGTTTTCCCTGCTGATCGGTCGCAAGCGGTGGAGTGGTGGCAGCATTGGAGGCAGGCATTGATGCAGTATTTGGCATTGGCGGACAACATACAACAACTATTGTGCAGTCCAGACATACTGATCTCCTCAACAATCAGGCTCGATGTCTCTCAACACATGTCACTCTGTCGCCACTACGTCCGCGAACTCCGACGATCCGTCCTCGTATCAACGCCCGACCTCGAAAAAAGCGGCTCGAAACGATCATCACAAATCCTGGACAATTACAACAATGATCGCCGATCCTCCGAGCAAGGACCCAGTGGCCTATACACCGATGCAAAAGAGCGACAGACACCAGATCAACGCCTCTCTGCGTTTCTACGGAATGACAACGGAAGTCACCACAGTCCCCAACACAGCCAGGGCAGCACCCACCACTCGGAACACACACCAGGCGCTGAACATCAGCCGCGACCCAGCTTCATGACCAACAACTCTGGTTCTCCCAATGTCAACAATAGCAACAATAGTCCGCAGAATACCGTCGCACGAGCAGATATTCGCGCATCGGCAGAGAAGATCCTCTACACATTCCTTCTTCCTGGTGCCGAACGCGAGATCATCCTTCCGCAAGGCATTCTCAACGACATCACCAATAGCATTGAGACGGAGGGAAGAGACGATCCAGAGGTCTTTGACGCAGCTAAGGACTATGTTTTTCAGGCCATGGAACGCGATGCCTTTCCCGGATTTCTGCGAGCAAAGGCACTGGGCAACATTGTGCAGCCCTCTGTCATGCTGCGCTTGATCGTCGGGCTGGTCTCATTCTTCGGAGCACTATGGGCAGCGTTCGTTCTCATCTTCCTCGACAGAAACAGGGCGACGCGATGCTGGCTCATCCTCCCTTTCACGGTTGGGATCTACTTTCTGGGATCCCATCAGTACATGCTGGACCCGATCCTGGCGCTGCTCGGCTACAGCGAGTACACTTTTATGAACTTTGCACGCATCAAGGAGCCGTTTGTGAGGTGAGTTCATCTGATGCAGCCACTATCACGACGAAGAAGTACGTACTGACAACTCTCACAGGAAACTTCTCAACAAGCGCGCACTGATGTGTCTGGCAGGGATGTTAATACTGGACGTGGCATTACTCTGCCTGTTCATCTTTGTCCCCGGAAAGCGACTATGACAATTTTGTATTGATTCAGCGAATGGCGTTTTTTGGAGTATGACCAACACGGCCGACAGAACCGACCGGCAGACTGCCTCTGGCTCTCTTTATTTATGTCTAGTAGGATGTATCGTCCACAACGTACTTGTGTCGTATGAAGAAGAGATTTCTCTCTGTACACAGCAACGATGTTCTACTTCATCTCTTACACTTCCGACTATCTCTGCTATCTCCACTATCAGCTGATTTTCGGCAGGCATTTCTTCCTTCACTACCGCATTCAGCCTTGTCCTCGAAGATTGTGGATCGAGGATCGACTCCGTGGCTTGCATGGCTGACTTGGGTTGCCCCGCTATCTCTCCGAAACCACAGCATCAGCAGCTCCCCACTTCATCAAGCTTGAGCCATTCGTCTCACGTAACAGTTTCCATGCGACTGCAACACTGCACGTAGCCGTCAACAAACATGCAGTTGGCTCCGAAAGAGGTATCCGCAGATTCTCAGACGTACAAGAACTCCACCACTGACATTTTCGTCCCGACAATAGATCGATAAGCTCCTGATCACCCAAACCGGCTTCCTCGCCCAACGCCGTCTCGCCCGCGGCGTCCGCCTCAATCACACCGAAGCCCTCGCCCTGATCGCCAGTGTCATTCAAGAACTCATCCGCGATGGAAACCACACGGTTGCGGACCTCATGTCGCTCGGCACGACGCTGCTCGGTCGTCGACATGTGCTGCCCAGCGTCCCGCACACGCTGTCCGAGATGATGGTCGAAGGCACGTTTGTCAACGGCACATATCTGGTCACGATTCACAATCCCATTGCGACGGATGAAGGGAATTTGGAAAGAGCGTTGTATGGTAGTTTCTTGCCTGTACCGGATCAGGAGAAGTTCCCGTGGCCGCCCGTGGAGGGCTTGGAGGCTTGGGAAGAGGAGAAGATGCCGGGTGCTGTGGTTGCTGTGAAGGGGGACAAAGGACGGATTAAGCTGAGTGAGGGGAGGAGGAGGATAAAGCTGAAGGTGACGAGTAAAGGCGACCGACCCATTCAGGTTGGAAGCCATTATCACTTCATTGAAACCAATCCGAAGTTGGAGTTTGATCGGCTCAAGGCGAGGGGTATGAGATTGGACATCGCGGCAGGGACGAGTATACGTTTCGAGCCAGGAGACAGTAGGACTGTGACACTAGTCGAGATTGCGGGCAATCGGGTTATAAGGGGTGGGAATGACCTTGCGCCAGGGCATATTCATGATGCGAGTATCACAGATGACATCCTGCAGAGGTTACAGGCTGGTGGATTCTTGCACGTTGAGCAGAATCCCATGGCGGACCAGGCGCTGGAGCCGTTCAGCATGGACCGTGAGAGCTACATTTCCATGTTTGGGCCAACGGTTGGCGACAAGATTAGGCTGGGCCCGACTGATCTGTGGATTCAGATTGAGCATGACATGACGGATCATGGCGATGAGTGCACGTTTGGTGGAGGAAAGACGATCCGTGATGGTATGGGCCAGGCTTCGGGTCGTGCTGACAGCGAATGCTTGGATACGGTCATTACCAACGCGGTGATCGTCGACTGGAGTGGCATATACAAAGCCGATATCGGTATCAAGAATGGACTCATCGCTGGTATCGGGAAGGCGGGCAACCCAGACGTGATGGCGAACGTCGACCCAAACATGATTGTTGGCGTTGCTACAGATGTGATTGCCGGCGAGCACAAGATCGTCACAGCAGGAGGATTCGACTCGCACATCCACCTCATCTGTCCACAGCAAGCGTACGAGGCGATCGCAAGTGGTATCACGACATTCCTTGGAGGAGGCACGGGACCAAGCACAAGCACAAATGCTACTACTTGTACCCCAAGCACAAACATGATCAAGTGGATGCTCCAAGCGTGCGACGAGCTACCGATGAACGTTGGCATCACAGGTAAAGGTAACGACGCCGATCCCAAAGGTCTCCGAGAACAAGCCGAAGCAGGCGTCTGTGGTCTAAAGCTCCACGAAGACTGGGGAACGACTCCTAAAGCCATCGACACCTGCCTGACCGTGTGCGACGAGCACGACATCCAATGCCTGATTCATACCGATACGCTCAACGAATCCGGCTTTGTTGAAACCACCGTCGCCTCTTTCAAAGACCGCACCATTCACACCTATCACACTGAAGGAGCCGGTGGTGGGCACGCCCCAGACATCATCTCCGTCGTCGAACACAACAATGTCCTCCCTTCATCGACCAATCCCACTCGACCCTTCACAAATAACACCCTCGACGAACACCTCGACATGCTCATGGTCTGCCATCACCTTTCCCGCAACATTCCCGAAGACGTTGCGTTCGCCGAATCAAGAATCCGTGCGGAGACAATCGCCGCCGAAGACGTACTGCACGACCTCGGCGCTATCAGCATGATGTCCTCGGACTCCCAAGCCATGGGTCGCTGCGGCGAGGTCATTCTCCGTACCTGGAACACGGCGCACAAGAACAAAGTGCAGCGCGGATTCCTCCCAGAGGATGAGGGAACCGGCGTAGACAATTTCCGCGTGAAACGGTATATCAGCAAATACACCATCAACCCGTCCATCACGCAGGGCATGGGCCATCTCATCGGCAGTGTGGAAGTCGGCAAGCTCGCGGACTTGGTGCTTTGGAACCCAGCGAACTTCGGGGCCAAACCCGCACAAGTCGTCAAGGGCGGGATGATCTCGTGGAGCCAGATGGGAGACCCGAACGCGAGTATTCCGACTGTGGAGCCGGTGATTATGAGACCTATGTTCGGCGCTATGAATCCGAGCAGGAGCGTGATGTGGGTGAGTAAGGCGAGCGTGGAGAATGGAAAGGTGGAGGGATATGGATTGAAGAAGAGGATTGAGGCTGTGAAGGGGTGTAGGAGAATAGGGAAGAAGGATATGAAGTGGAATGATGCTATGCCGAGGATGAAGGTGGATCCTGAGAGATATGTGAGTTTTTCCGCTGCGAGCAGCGCGATTGTGTTCAAGCATGTGATTGCTGACAACTTGTTTGACAGACCGTGGAGGCAGATGGTATGGTTTGCACGGCTGAGCCTGCGGATACATTGCCGTTGTCGCAGGCTTATTTCATGTATTGAGATGTATTGTCTGTCCCGGATGAAAATGTTAATGTCTTCGCACGGAGGGAGAGCGGTAATCTTGGTGTCTTCCTCATATGCCACGCTCGTCCTGAGCATAGTGGTTTCAGCTATTTCAGGCACTTTGGGCACTTCACCAGACCGCTTGCACCATGGTCGTAAGAGGGCATCGTCAGTGATGACCACGAGACTCAGAACATTTCTCAAGTCGCTGGTCAGGACGGACCTCGCCGAAGACTTGAAGTGGCGTCCAACTTCGAAAGACAGAGATCATGCTCAATCCTCGCTCGACACAAGATCTTGTGTTCACGCCTTCCCACGTCCCAGGCTAGGTTCGAGAGCACAAGTAGCTCGTATTCTATCAGCAGAGTCCATGGTCGGACCGACGCATTGCCGTCATGCAACGCACGCGTACGATAGCGGACAGCAGGAACGGCGCCGTGCTTCTCACACTTGTATGCAAAATTCCCACATCGTAGGAGACCCATAATTATCCACTGCCGCTATGCTGTAATCCAAACCTGGTATCTCTGAATGCACAATCCGCATGACACGGCTCTTTCTCTCGAATACAACAATGCCTGACGCCCATACCCATATCTTCCCTCCTACTTATACTGCGGCACCTGTCCCGCCGGTGGTTGATACTGTGTCTGCGCTCCTCCCTGCCCTGGTTGTCCCCAGCCCTGCGGGGGCTGATTCTGTAGCGGTATCTGTCCCTCCTGTTGCTTTGGCGGCGCGCCAGGTGCTCCTCCTCCTCCGTCCATTTGCTGTTGCACGTCCGGTCTGTACTTGATATCTGCAGAAACGAAGGATTCCAGTCAGCCGTAGTCCGGATGATAAGGGTCTGATGCAGAACAAGACCTGCTGGGGCGGTCTCGGGTTCTCCAGGCCTTGTGAGCGTTAGTACTGACCTTGCTTGAAGTGGCAGATGTGGCAGCCGACGGCGTGCCATGGTTTGAGGCTGAACGGTATGAGGGGGACCTGAAAGCGAAGCAGGAAAGTCAGCGCATGATGTGGTATGGCTGTCGCACCGAGGTGTCGCTCACGAAACAGAATGTAAACCATTCCCTAAAAGAGAGGATGTGGTTAGCTTGAGGCTGATGGCTGTAAAGGACATTGATGGCCGAAGAGAACTAGATCTAGCTGGAGCCTCGGAGCCAGGGCAGCGACGAGTGCAAGATCTTGAGCTTACCATCGCTTGACGACTTTCCCGCTCCAATTACCGCAATTCTGACATTGGACTGTGATGTTCTCGTAGCCGGCTAAGAGTGATTCGAACGCTGGTCGAGGAGGTCAGCTAGCTGTTGGTTCCCACCGGTTCGCTGACGTCGCATGCATACTATGTGTTCCGCATGTGAAGATGAATGCCATGTTGCTGAAGTGTACTTGTTATATCCTGCCGCTGTGGTCTCTGTGTCGTTGGAGTGATGTTGGAGTTACGAAGATGTCGGTCTATTGTGAAGTCCGCCTTTGTCCATTGCGCGGCGTGAGCTTGGAAGTTGCTGGGCAGACGCGCCTGTGCGCCACGTTCGACATCGTTCGTGGCGCAGCTCGCATGCATGACATCTCTTTCACATCTGCAAGCACTGTAGATCACAAGCATACGAATGGAACGAAACGAGCTCACGTTAGCATGACCGAGGATGACAATATCTCAATGACGAACGATTCCGATTTCTAAGCCATTGATGTCGCGAAAACAGTGCACGGCGCAGAAAGTCTATTGGATGTGAGGCTCATTTAGTTCCGACTATTGCCAAACAGGTAAATTGTTCCGGCTTTGCTCGCTTCCATACCATAGGCAGCATCACTGATGACCGCGAGCGCAAGTCCATGATGTTCAAAATGAAGCGTACGCTGAGATCGTAGGCGAAAACGTTGACGACGGAGCAGAATGGATCGAAACGCTCGCAGAAACGGCGGCTATTAAATGGCGGCTGAAATTTGTTCTTGTAGTCTGCGTTTGCAAGGTGTCTTGTATTGCGAGGCTGAACTCGTCGTCGTAGTCGTCGTCGTCGACTTCTCTACTGGGTCTTGAAGAGCAGGATGGCGCAGTGTCCCAAGTAGAAGTAGATGAAGTGCTTCGTCTCTGTGGTGATGGTCAGTATGCAAAACCGGCTGTATCGAGATGGAGCCATAGGCGCGTACCGTGAGTGACGAAGCTGCCGAAGTTGCGGCCGACAATGCAGTGCCATGTGGCTCCCTTGCGCTCATCGAACTGTAGCTGCGGTCAGATTTCGCGGCCGACATGTGATTTCATGCGCGTTCGGCTAGACGTACAGTCTTCTTGATGTGGTGCGCAATTTCCTGAACACAGGTCAGCGAAGTGTTAATGCGCTTACGGTCAAAAGACCTCACCTTCTCGATCGAGTACTTGTCCATGGCCTCCTGAGCTGATGCGTATGTTAGATCTGCCGGGATTGCCCAACCCCCTGACTGACTCACCAACTTCGATCGCTTCATTCTGCATGTCGTCGCTCTGTGCAGACTGGTGTTAGTGGCACGCATGGGCGACCAGTGGAAGGCAATGATTGAGCAAATACCATATCCACAGACTTGATTTGAGCTGCAGGATGGTTAGCCACGCAGCAAAGCAATTATTGGCATGTGCGAATATCATACCCTCAAGCTTGTCCTGCTTCTGGTCGAGACCATCGTGGGTGTTTTGATTGCCAGACATTGCGAAAGTCCTCCAGACGAGTGATGTATCGGGTCGTGGTGTTGATTGCGGATGCTGCGAGTGCGCAAAGGAGTCGTGGAGGTGGGGTGTCGTTTGTGTTGGTGTTGTTGGTCCGGCCGTGAGAGCCCACCAGAAAGCTTATCTGCTTTTGAGTTTCGGAAGTCTCCTCTCTTCGACTGCAAAATTCTGGACATTCCAAGAAGCTGCTGCACACATTCGACATCCTCATCGCCAGCCATGGAATCCTCCCGCATATTTGTGAAAGGACTGCCTCCCACATTCACCGAGGCGGAGTTCCGGAAGCACTTCTCACAAGCCGATCGTGAGGTGACGGATGCAAAGATCTTCCCGAATAGAAGAATCGGCTATGTGGGTTACAAAACGCCTGAAGACGCTCAAAAGGCCGTAAAGTATTTCAACAGGACTTTCATCCGCATGAGCCGTATCGGAGTGGAACTGGCACGACCGATCGAAGAGTCGAAAAGCGTCCGAGGCGGAGCACCAACAGCGCGACGCGATGTGGTTGCTCAGGAAGCCGCCAACAACGAGAACAACCTCAAGCGCAAGAGAGAGAGCAACGTGCCGGAGAAAAAGAAGGACCCAAAGTTGCAGGAGTTCCTAGACGTGTACAAGCCGAAGAGCAAGAAGAATGCATGGGAGTCGGAAGAGTTGCCCGTGCCGGTCGTGGAAACAGAAATATCAGAGGCAAACGATGTGACCGTAGTGGCGGATGCGCCCAGCGACAACGAATACGAGACTGTTCCGAAGAAGGCGAAAAAGAGCAAGCAGGAGCACGCAGTAGCGGAAACCTTCGATGGCGCATCCCAAGAAGAGGTCGCGCGGTCGCCAGAGGTCCCTGTCGATGTAGAGATGAATACACATCAGGCTGAACCGGCTTACACAGCCGTCTCTGATGCTGACTGGGCGAGATCTCGCACAAGCAGACTTCTCGGCTTACTGGACGACGATGAAGAAGAGACTGCGGCCGCAAAGCCTAGAGATGACTCTGACGAAGCTGACGACGACGATGCCACAGTACCTGTACCAACCTCGAAGCCAGATGACCAAGTTACGGATCCCGAAATATCCATACCGACTCCACCCATGGATGACAATGAAGCGCAGGAAGCGTCGGGCGATGCAGAAGTCGAAGCCGTACGCTCGAGCATGCGGCTGTTCGTACGAAATCTTCCCTTCAACGTGCAGAAGGAAGACCTGCAGGCGGAGTTTGCTTCATACGGCAACTTGGAAGAGGTAAGCTGATCTTCGTCTTTTTCAAAACCACTTCGGTTTAAAGGATGAACCCTGATAGGGACAACTTATGCTACGGCATTTGATGAGAACCAGGGACTGTATTTTAGTAGATGCTTGTCTTTTCTGATAAACAATAAACCAGCTTTGCTTGTGCTCGCGAACATCGGATTGGACTACATCGCTGACATGCCAACGCAGGTGCACGTTCCTCTGGACCCGAAGACTGGCGCAGGGAAAGGATTCGGCTACATCCAGTTCAGCAATTCGGATTCCGCTGAGCAGGCTTTTGTCGATCGAGATGGTCAGACATTCCAGGGTCGGCTATTACACGTCCTCCCTGGCTCGGCCAAGCGAGAGAACAAATTGGACGACTTCGAATTGTCAAAGCTTCCACTGAAGAAGCAGCAGCAGATCAAGCGAAAGCGTGAGGCTGCAACCTCGACATTCAATTGGAACGCACTGTACATGAACGCCGATGCGGTGGTCTCTAGTGTCGCTGACAAGCTGGGCCTGTCGAAGTCAGAGGTCCTGGACCCGACCAGCAGTGATGCCGCCATTAAGCAAGCTCACGCAGAAACCCACATCATCCAGGAGACAAAATCTTTCTTCAAGCAGCAAGGTGTCGATTTGGATTCGTTCAAGCGAAGTCAGCGCGGAGACACGGCAATACTTGTAAAGAATATTCCATCTGACTGCAGTCGTGACGAGCTCAAGCATCTGTTCGAGGAGCAAGGAGATGTGAAGAAATTCCTCATGCCGCCTGCGGGAACTATTGCCATTGTGGAATTCCTCAACGCGGCGCAATGCAAGGCTGCGTTCGCCGCGCTTGCTTACCGAAAGGTGAAGAGTTCGGTACTCTTCCTCGAAAAGGCGCCCAAGGATGTCTTTGCTGGCAAACCCATTGGCGATGGCGTGTCACAGGCCCAGGATGGAGTCAGCAAGGTATCTACTTCGGACTTGAAGGATCCTGATCAGACCGTTGCCGAGACTGGCGGTACGGCCACACTGTTCGTCCGTAACCTGAATTTCTCCACCAACAATGCTGTCTTGACGGAGACCTTCAAACCACTTGATGGATTCTTGTCTGCGCGTGTCAAGACAAGGATCGATCCTAAACGACCTGGAGAGATCCTCAGCATGGGATTTGGCTTTCTCGAGTTCGCCAGTGCCAGACAAGCACAGGCTGCACTGTCAGTCATGGACGGCTACTCACTCGAGGGTCACAAGCTGCAAATACGGGCAAGCCACAAAGGCGCCGATGCGGCCGAGGAGCGAAAGAAAGCAGACGCTGCGAAGAAAGCCGCTGGGCGAGGAACCAAGCTTCTCATCAAAAACCTGCCGTTCGAAGCCACCAAAAAGGATGTTCGCGCTCTGTTTGGTGCTTACGGGCAATTGCGCAGTGTCCGCGTGCCAAAGAAGATGAACAGTGCCGCTCGTGGATTTGCATTCGCAGACTTCACAACTGTCAAGGAGGCACAGAGCGCCATGGAAGCTCTCCGCGACACGCATTTGCTCGGACGCCGTCTCGTTATCGACTTCGCTTCTGAGGATCCTGAAGACGCCGAAGCCGAGATCGAGAAGATGCAGCAAAAGGTCGGAGCACAGGTCAACAAGGTCGCTCTGCAGAAGCTCACAAGTGGCGGACGCAAGAAGTTCACCACCCAGGCCGAGGACGACGATGCTTAGACAGCAGCACAGATCAAAATGTCACGCCGCCCTCACTACCTTGCACCTCATCATCACGTCACGTGAACGATGCACCCACACAATCGGTCTTCTCTCATCCCTTGCTTCCTTCGATGCAACCTGTATGCAACCTTAAGCTGCCGAGACGCGAATCTGGAACGCTTGCAGATCTCGAAGGCATCGGGAACCGACCCAGAAACTTACATCGGGGTTGCTGTGCCTTTAACCCTCAAGGCGCGAGTCGTGACAATGTGCTTACATTCCATCGCAGGCTACATTCTTTCTCGACTGAATGTCTCAATTGGAAGATTAACGCCACGCCAAGGCAGAACAATATCCCTCCCCTTGACCACTGATCACGTCCATCGTAACGTCAGCAGCAGTGCCCTTGCACTCACTTTGATGAGGCCGCCCTGTCGGTCTAGGCTATTCTCTCACTCGAAGATGGTGCATGCAATCGGCACGCCTGCCGGACCACCATCTAGCAGTGCTTGCGCAGGCACGACCGAGATTGCATGCGCCGCTCCTGGGTTCCTCATGGCGACACAAGGCTAAGTCAGCGTTCACACTCTTCCTGTCTCGATGGCAAGATTGCAGCCTATGTATATACCCTCATGTTGCAAGCAGCAACGGCGTGTTGTGCTGACGCTCATTCTTCATTTCACTCATTCATCTGGCAGACCTAACTTTATACACTCATTCTTTACATTTCGTCTCAACGAATCAAGAGGAACACTCTGCATTCTTTCCGAAGCATTCTTTCTTTACGTGCCTCCTCGAGCACACGGGTCGCCTTCATGATGATTCAGCCAACTCGAGTCTTGCCCTCGAATGCCTCTCCTCTGCGTGACGCTGACGGTCTTCATGGCTCGAGGGTGTTGCAAGAACACTCTGGCAATCGCCAATACCACGACTACTCATACACCGAGCAGTCACAACCGAAATATACTCCGAGCCTGTTGACGGAGAACAGCTACGTCGGACACCAGCCACTACATCACGAAGCTCACTATTACCAACAACACCACGCACAACGCTACCATGGTGGAAGTAGACGGCCCCGGCCTCCCACGCGCGAAGAGCAGGATGCATGGATGCGAAAGTGTCTCAAGGAGGCGGACGTCCTCTACGCACGCTTCAGGGCTTCCGATGGCTACGCGAAATATCGTCAGCGTCAACAGAGGGAAGAGAAGCCGGGCACGGAACAGAAATGGCCAGAGCACCTCGAGGTAGCTTTCTTCCAAGGTACGTCCAACAGCAGATCACATATCGGTATGACCCATAGCTGACGGTTCTGACAGCGTTGGCCATCTTCCCACCTATGGGTCGCAACAAGCAAAGCCACAGGGACAAGCTACGAGGCCGCAATGAACTAATCTCAGACTACATCTACCAAGAGACACGAGTCTTACGCAACCGCAAGCAAGTCTCCAGTCATATTCAGGTCTTGAAGCCATTCACCAGAGGTGATCCGGCCATCACGAAGTACTTTGTTAAACAAAGAGGCCACGGCGATCACTACGGTGGCAGCAGATCGTCTCACGTCGATCGAAGGCACACTTCAAGATACCCCGTCAATGCACCGCCTCACGACATGTGCAACGGTCGGTTTCCGATGCCGCGGGTCGACACTCGCGACTGGTCCAGCTCTCGCATTCCGCTCGGGACATTTGAGCCCTTGAGCTTCGAGATGTTCGTTCAGCAGAAGTTCGTGCAGGACCACGACAAACCGGACATTGTGAAACGTCTACACACATATACCGCATCGACCCATCATCCGTGTCTGGCGGACGAGCACTTCAGAGACTGGCCCACTCTGGGCTATACATACCCACAGCTCGCCAAGATGCATGCGAGGCGGCCATTGAATTGCAACCTCGTTGCTGCGCAAGCGTCGATTGCGCTGACGACTGACACCTGGAAGGACCAGGAAAACGTCGAGCTGGGAATATCGTTCTCGTGTCGAGGTCAACAACTACCAGCAGGTGCGGCGGTCACTTGCCTGAATCGGTTCTACAAGGACGGCATCTGCTTCAGCGACAGCGGTGTACCCGATGATGTCGTGCTCCATGAAACCGAGCATGGGCAAGTAGAGGCCCAGGTCAAGTTTGGCAGCCAATTTTGGGCCAGCAGTCTTGCCAGTCTAGCCAACCGTTTGCGCCACGGCACAGATCCGATGACAGGCATTTTCAACACCCGGGAAGAAGTTCGACGACTGATCGACGGCATCACAGCGACTCAAGAGATCGTTGCCCACACCGACCATGGGGCTGAAACTCTATTGGTGATCTTCTGGAAATTCAGACTCTCGAGCGGAGTGCAAGGACAAGCGTCCTGGCACAGGCTTCAATTATCCTCAACGCCAGGTGTACATTGCGACGAGTACTCACAAGATGACACCCTCGACTCTTTTGTGTCCACGCTCCCATACGATGACTCCTCCAACGCTCATCATCTCCATCCTGCCCTCCAGTCACCCTTCGAATATGATCAAGACAGCAGTTCCGGCGGCTCCGCCCTCACCTCAGCCACCTGGCCCACCTCTTTCTCCGATACCCTTGAGACAGCTCCAGCCAGCGCCGTCGACTTCTCCACCGACAACAGTCTCGACTTCACCGGCGGCAACATCAACGTCTCGTACGGCGACACGAACTTCGACTTCAGCAACTTCGATAGCTCGGCCTTCAATCTCGATGCCACCACGTCGTTCGTGACGGATCCCATGATCGACCCTTTCTCGCAGCATGACTACTCGACACAGTACTGCGATAGCTACGCACCGTCGTACGATACTTCGCAGCCAATCAGTGCGGGCGATGCCAGTTTCGCGATGACGGCGATTGACTCTTTGTCGCAGAATGTTTTCGAGGGCTTCGGCGAGCCTTACAATCAGGATGCTCATGATGCGCAAGCATATGGAGGCGCTGGACAGGATGTCATCAAGGAGGAAGACCCGCTGGCGGCGCTGGCGGACGCTTCGTACATGGTCAGTGGAGTACTGACGCAGGAGGATCGTCAGACGCATGAATGTGTTGAGAGGTTACGGGAGTGATTGTTGAGAGGTTGCGGGAGTGATTGGACTATTCGCTGTACTCGCTGCGACTGGTATTCACCCGTAGCCGAAGATACATCAGCGCGGATCTAAGTCAGCGAAGAGGATATCTGAGTACTGGCAAGGAAAATAAAGCAAGGTAATGACAGATCAATGTGATAACGAGTATCTTTATGAATCAACACTGAAAATGCACTCGCTTCCACTCTCACCGCCATTCACCAGCTTCCTTGTCGTCTTTGCATCTTTCGAGCATCCCAACGCGATGCTTGCGATAACTGTCGTGCCTCAGTCACACACAAGGAATGTTGCGGAATTAACAATTTGCATCTGCAGTCGAGGTCTGTACCATCCAGGTTCCCGCCATTCTCTCCGACGATTTGGTGCTGCGAACACCTCGCGTTTCGAACCCATCTTCCACCAGTCGAAAGAGTCCATCTCCGGGTCGAGTCCAATCTGATACTCGTGTCCGGTGTCCAAGCCGCTCAGAGGATGCTCCGTATTCTTGCAAGAGTCCGCGTGGTACACAGTAAAGTCGACCTCGTAAGGTGTCGAGTACATGCGATTGATCGGTATTTCCCGAATGCTGGGATCGAAAATGTCGAGCCAGTTGCGTTGAGACGAGGGGGCATGGGTGATCGATGACCTTGACTGCGTCCCGCTGACGATGTCGGTGAATGTCAATCCCTTTCCGAGAAGGGCCCCGGCTGTAGAATGGACGGCAGTGCCGACAGTCACAGGCATGAAGTCTTGAACGCGCAGTCGTAGTTTGATCGAGAAGGGCTATTTCCCAGACTTTGACAGGAGGTCATCGCTCAGGCAGACCTGGACAAGGACTTTTGGCGGCTCTGCAAGCGATGCTTCATTGAGGGTCGTTGGCTGCGGGCCACTCCAGGGATCGGGGTTCTGCGGCTCAAAAGGAGGTGAGCGCATTGCTGCGAGAGTACGATATGTCGAAAGGCTATCGGAGCGTGGCGGTTTCTGCAACGAGATATATCGTGCTAATTTGCGTGATAAAGGGTGTGTCGACAGGTGTGATTTTATGTCGAAGGATGATGAGAGAAGTCGTGACTGTATGTTGATTTTTCAGGTTGCCATGGAGCGTGTAGGTGCTCCTGCTCAAGCAGGCAAGGCCGCAGCTGCAATGAGCAGAATCGTCACTGCCTATCCCACCACCTCGAATGTAGCCTTGTTGACCAACACCACGCGAAGCTTCGGAACATCTTCGTCGAGATGCCGCCCTCTCCTTTCATTTGGGGCCGCAAAAACTTGAGCTTTGCTGCCCATCTTCCACCATGAAATCTCATCCTTGGGGCCGAGGCCAATCTCGTATTCATGGCCGATCTGCATTGCATCGTTGTTGCCTGTGGTGAAGCTGACTTCATAAGGTAGGTCACCGGAGACTTTGGTCGGTATTTCAGCCACACATCCATTGGAAGCTTCCAGGTGGCCTGGGACGTGATAATGGATATCCCTGACTGGCAGTGGAGCCTTCAATTGGGTCCGAGATTCGGTGAAGGTGAAGCCTTCGTAATGCTTGGTGGGAAAATTCCGCCAAAGGATGGTATGGAAGACATCAACTGTCACTGGTCTATTACCGTCTACGACAGCTTGAAGTGTGATCGAGAATGAGGCAGGGTCAGATTTCGACATGGTGTCGCTGCTGGTGAATACGGTGACCAAGATCCGCGGAGGAACGTCCGGCAGCGTCTCGTCGTAAGGTTCCTGCTGCAGACCGAAGTAGTCTTTCACGAATTGCAACATGTTGTGCGGCCGAATGTAGTGCGATGAGGATGTGTCGTAATTTCGAGGTGGAAGTTGTTGTTAGAGATTGTCCTCTGAGAAGTCTTGGGTTGTCCTCAACTGTTCTTGGAGCCTATCAGGCTGCAGTGAATGAGGTTTCGTCATCGTACTTGAGTGTCACGAGTGAATAAGTGCACTTTCATGTGATCGACTCTCAATGGTGCCTGCTGCGAACCCTTTGAATCACACTTTACAACTTACGCCCACCTGGATGGACAAGCTATCTTGCATTGTCAGATACCAGTACCGTTCCGGCTATATAGCCAGGCAAAGTAACTGTTCTCGAGCGTTATGTAGCCCGGCAGCGCCATCACGCCACCTCGACCACACCCTCGCCACGCTGCAGTAGCTTAACATCCATCAGCTCCGACCAGAGCACATTCTTCTCACCCTCATCATCTTCGTTGAACCCTTCCATCTCAAATTTCTCATAGAGGCGATTGCCATCTCCATCGTACTGCGTAGCTTTGCGCTGCTGCGGGAGCAGTAGCTTCCAGCTTCCATCGATCTCGTCTTTGCTGTCCACCTTGGCTCTCTGCGACAGCATTTGCGGTGCCCACGATGTTGCTGCTGAACATGCCATTTCCGTGTAGATGATGTAGTCACCCACGGCCGCATCAGACTCTGCAAGAGACGTGAGCGTCGAAGTGTCTTCTGGCAAGGGCGGAAAGCCATCTCTCTCCTCCTCATCGCCGTCAAGAAGTGCACCTTCCTCCCAGTATTCGTCCTCCTCGAGCTCCTCTTCCTCATCATCGTAATTCAGCGCGTCCCCACCACCGTCCTGATTGTACTTGTCATACGTCTCAACGAAGTCCTCGCCACCGTTCAACTTCCTCTTCTTACTGCGCTTGCCAGCATTGTAAAGCGCGCTATTTCTCGTCCTCTTCTTAGCATACTGCGGGTCCCACCTCTGCTCAAATGGGAATGGCGGTGCCGAAAGGACTACGCCCTCGTCCACGCACTCTACGGCGGATATAGTGACCTTCTCTTGCCATGCGTCCGGATCCACGTCATCCTCGGCGGGAGTCTCGACGAGCGTAGGCAAGATGGGTGGAACGACGACCTTTGTATGACGGGCGGCGAGCTTCTCTTTTAGAGCGTCTTTTTCGGCTTGAGTCTTGGGCGTGCGGACGCCGAGGGAGCCGAACACTAGGCGATTGGAAGCAGCGAGGTTGATTCGGGCGCGTGGGGAGATTGGAGCGAGTTTCCTGTCGTGCTTTCTTGAGAACTTGGACGTTGCTTTATTCTGAGTGATCGGTTCAGGACTAGTCGGTAGGTCTTCTGGTCTTTCGTCTTCCGGTCCTTCCCATATTTCTCCCTCTTCCATTCTGGTTGGAGGTTGTTCTTCCACTGCTGTGGCCAGATCCACCCTCAGCTGATCATTCGGGCTGTCGACATCGACTCCGCCACCGGCAATGTCGATAAGCAGTTGTTGCCTCTTCCGCTCGAGCATCTCGTTGTTCAAAGCTCTGTCAGCAATTAGCTTACTGGGCATGGGGTTTGCTTTCAGCCAGGCATCCATGTCATCAAAACTGGCATTTCCTGGTAAACATCCCGCTTCCTTGAGGTAATTGAGTCGTTTCGCTTCGCGCCGCCGCACATTTCGAGCCCGGGTCCGTTTACCTCCTTCGTGAGGCAGTGACTTTTGTTTCCCGTTGACAGCCGATGGCGCTGAGGGAAGAGACTTCGCGAATGCGGACAGCGGTTTGACTGGCACACTGCTAGATGCATCGTGTGAGGAGTCGTCACTTGATGAGTCGTCGCTAGAGCTTTCGCTTTCGCTATCGCTGGAGCTGTCGTTGTCGCTGTCGCTGTCGCTGTCTTCTTCTGACGAACCCTCGCTAAGGTCTTCTGCTGTGTCCCCTGTCGCATTCGCTCCGAATCTTGCATCGCCGTCCCCGTCATCATCCTCCTCATCATCTCCGCTGTCTCCGATCTCATCTTCTGCACTTTTCTTCATGGACGCAGAAAAAGCATCTTCTGCGACTGCCCGTCCGTCCAGCGATCCGTCCTCGTCCTCAAAATCTCCGTCTTCTTCATCGTCGTCGTCTCCATCGTCGTCTTCTCCACTATCGATGTCCTCGAACCGCACCAGCGCATTGTCCTCCGACCCGACGTCCAGCTTCTGCCTCTTCCTTGGCGGGATGTTGATTTCCGGCCGAACAACCCTCTTCAACAACGGCCTCCCGAAGGCTACCCCATCAATGAGATGTCTGCCATCACCACTGATCTGATCTCTCCCTGTAATAGTTCTCGCTCTCTTCTCCTTGAACAGCAATGGTCTGATGACCACCTCATCATCCTTTTCAAACGCATCGCCCACCTCGCAGTAGTGTTGGGCTTCGTAGCCGCCTAGACTGACGGCGTAGTCTTCGAAACCCCAGGTATTGCCCTCCAGCGGAAAACGCTCGTTCACTCGTTCCATGAATTGTGCAATCGTTTCGCTGAGCTGTGTTTCGCTAAAGGTCCAAAGAATGGCGACGGGAGGGAGCTCGTTGCGCTCGATGCGCAGGCGGATTCGCATATTGAAGGAGATCGCTCCGCATAGGGAAGAGCTCGCGCGTTCGTGGTGGATGACGTTCGATTACATTGGATTGTCTGAATAATCCAAGGAACAAAAAGTTGAAGCTGTGGAGCTGGAGGAGCCGGCGTGAGGTCCGAAGCGGGCCAGACCGTGAATCTAGCGTCGTACGATCATCACATGAGAGATGCTCTTCACACTAGCCACATGGAGAGTGAATCTGTCGTTGTCGCAAAAGCGTACTATGTTCCAGCTCGTCCGCGCAATTTTCATTGAATTACCTGAACAGAGTACACACGGCCGCGAGAAGTCGTTCATAACAAGCGCGCTCCGCGTCTCTCACACTTAGCTCAAACTCGATCACAGGCTGACCGGGATTTCGCCAATTCATTGCCCGGACATCACCACAAATCACACAGTCACGACACGAGGCATCTCGTGAGAGAAGCTGTGCCTGTGGAAGCCAGGCTGTGCTCCATGTCATCGGATGCAAGGATGCAAGCATCTTGCTGACACCGTGGACCTTGATGACGGTGACGCGGACGTTGGCGGAAGTCTCTTCCCGTCACGCCTGTACATCGGGATACTGGGGTAAGTAAAAGGTGACCATTGAGGCTTTTTGAGCCACGCGGGCACCAAATGGGCGAGCCGGACTTCCGTCCATGAGTGCAATTCATCGCGACGGTCAGTTCTCCGTACGGAGGTTGTACAGTGGCCGATTCCGATCAACTCGCCAAACACGACTGCTAAACGAATTGAGATTGCGAAGGCGTCTGGCTGGAATACTACCGATGGCGAAGGATGAGAAAATGACAACAGAAGCCGTACGCAAGATACGAATTCCGTCGGAACGAGGACGATCGTCCACAATCATTTCTTCAAACCCGGTCGACCAGTGGAGATTGGGACAAGCCAGGGAAGACTTTCGACGGGCGATGTCTCGCAGCACTATCGGAACAGCGTGACCCTCACACATCTCTCCTTCCACTGCGGTCCTCGTATGTCGATGAGACTTAGGCATTTACATGCGGTAATCGTCGGCCTGAGTTCTCGCGGATTTCCATCCGAATCAGCGCTCTGGCTCTGCAAGGATACCCACCAAGCTTCGAATCTGATTTCAGGACTCCGCAGACACAGCAAGCGAAAGCATCCGACTGCGCTCCACCTGAGTCTCTCGCAAGTCAGGGGCGTCTACAAGCATCGATTGCCTTTTTGTGCTGCTGTGGACAAGCATCCTAATCTCAGACGGATTCTAGGCAGTTAGCGCTCGTAAGTATCAACCTGCTGTGAAACCATGCGAACCAGACCGACTGTTCTATCTGCTTAGTGGTTACTAGTCTGCGGATCTATGTCGGCGCAGTCCTGCTGGCACATGGACCAGACACCGTATGTACAGGCTCAAGGACATGTCTAGGGGAGCATTGGTCGAGTTTGAGAGGTTCAGTTCTGCTGGCGCAGGGACCAGACACCGTATGTACAGGCTCAAGGACATGTCTAGGGGAGCATTGGTCGAGTTTGAGAGGTTCAGTTCTGCTGGCGCAGGGACCAGACACCGTATGTACAGGCTCAAGGACATGTCTAGGGGAGCATTGGTCAAGTTTGAGAGGTTCCCATTCCGACGTGCTCGCTTGCTACCGTCGGCATATGAGCTCAGTCTGAGCTTTAGCTGGCTAGATGAGCCTCGAGCTCCCACGCCGACAGGACTGACGATCGAGAAGAAAGCATAAGATCCGGTCTCTCCCCGAAATCCTGCTTCGTCCTTTGCCTTGCATACCGCATCGTGCAGACTTCTACACCCTCAATTCCACATCCAACCTTGGACATCCACTGATCTTGTTGGCCACTGGAGTTCATATCCAATCGACTTCGGCTTCGTATCTACGAAACTCTATCTCCACTGGAGTGCATCGACCCTGCTTCATATCGACTCGGCTTCATATCGAATCCACCACTTCATCCTCGAAACAATGCAGCTCACCAAGTCACTTCTCATTGCTGCCGCAACAATGCTGGGAACCGTCACCGCAAACACCCATATGCGGTGCGCAGATTGTTCACTGGCAGCCGGCATCTGTAACTATGCAGGAGGCACCAAAGCTATCAACAGTGTGAGTCTTTTGTACTACTCAGACGCATGATTCCAAGCCGTCGCTGACTTCTGCCCGACTTAGGACGACTGCTGCGTTCCGGACTGGGGTGTGGACAAATACTACGCCAATTGCGGGCGTTATTGCGGTGGTGCGACCTCTCTTGGAGCTTGTTAGATCCGGCGAGGTCGCGAGGACGTGCGACCGTAGCACTACCAACGGAGATGAGGGAAACAGAGGACGATGGATGGGAAGGTAATGCAGGCATACGGTGAACGTCCTCAGGATGCGCGAACCTAACAGCCCTTCGACTTGTCTGTCGTCGTGTGGGCTTGCAGGATGGATTGCTGGTTCGAAGTCCCGTAGAAGCGAATGAATTTTTTCACTCGCAACATCCTTTGTCAATATGTATTGTCATTCCGCCGGACATGCTGCCCAACACCGGCATTTTACTCAATTTCGATCTTCATCCGGAATGGCAGGAAAGAGGTCTGACGTTCTCCGACGCCTTGTCGTGGGTATGAGCGCTCGCCCGGAACCCTCGCCCGGGATCGTCATTCCTCGAATACGAGCATGATGTCGATGGGCGGTGACTGCCAGTAGTAGCAGAACCTAGTAGCAGCCACTGAGCCACGCAGATATTGGGTTTTGGCGGAAGAAATTCTCAGCGCCATGCCTGTTCGTACGCACGAGACCAGAGGCAGGGTACTGTGGTCAATGTGAGATTACGGACTCTGGACCAAAAGCAAGAAGTAGTGCTGTCCACTTGATGATGAAGACAACATCCACAGCTCAGGGATCAATGCGGATGGAAGGATTGTTGATTCTTCCCGAAGTGGGCGTCGATTGAAACGCTGCTTCTCAAATGCAGTCCATGGCCTGGTTCGTGGGATTCTGTTATTAGGATTGGGTTTCAACAGGTCATGCTTGAATACGCGTACCCGACCTGTTACAAGCATCAAGCAAGAACGGTATCTCCGGGTCCGTCTCACCGAACATGCATAATAAGAGTGTCGTCCCAACTCACTACAATTTCTCTTCTTCAAATCTCGATTTGACGCTTCAAGCTCCGCTTCCATTTCACATCACACTTGACGTCCATTCGCCTTCATATCGACTCGACCTTTTCGCAATCAGACACTACTTCGACTTGCTCACGTCGAACTCGACTACCTACACATCGAATCGACCATCCCAGACTTACGACAATGAAGTCCACCAATTATCTTCTCGCTGCAGCAACACTGGTCGGAGCAGCTATGGGAGCAACGTACAGCCTGAAGTGCGGATGCGCCGCGGCAGGCAGCATGTGTGCCGACTACAGAGGCTCTGGTGAAACTATGTTAAGATACTGCACTGTACTGCGCAACAAAACGCATGCGTACCATCTCTAATTCCTCCTCGACAGACAAACTGCTGCCTTGTGGACGATTGGGCGACACAGTTTTGTAACAAGTGTGCGACCGTGTGCGGAGGTTGCCAAGTTGGGACGAAGGGCTGTTGAACCTGATGAGAGCGCAAGGATGTGCGACCAACGGCGAAGAGAGAGCCGGAGAATGCCGGTGGGAAGTCAATGCAGGTGTATGGTGGATGTCCTCAAGATGCGCGATCCTGGTGACCGTCATCGTTCCAGCATGTATCGCCGACTGCTGGTTGAATTTTCATACAATGGACCTTCTGGCTCGCAGCATTCTTCGTTTCTCCGCTGAATACACCTCTGGTCCTCTTCCAGACACCGTCTCGACTCGCACAGATTGACTTCGCGCAACTGTCCCTTGGGGTAAAACTCCGATGTGACCGCTGCGAGGCATGCATGACCCAAGGTCCCGCGACCATGTTTCTTTCAGCGGCCTAGCCGCTGCTCACAAATGAAAGCTCCCTGAACAGCTCTGCACCGCCTCTTCGTTGTCGTGATCCTCTACCGATGTTGTTATAATCTATCAGGTGAATTTTTTACAACGCGGCGGCAGCCCCATGTAGAGCGATGGCCCGAGATTTCCACACGAGGAGAATGCGTTGCTCACCTCGCTTCGTCTTGTACCATCTGTATTGACAGCTCGGTCAGATGACATGTCCAGGTGATGGACTGTGTTCGCCATCCTGGAATATTTGCCGCGGTAATATCGTTAGCTCGGTCCGGAGCTCGACTCTTTCAGGCCACCAGCGGCAGACCTTTCATGCCGGGGGCTGGTGTAGGCGATTCTGGGCCTTCATGCTGCCTGTATCTGTGCGTTTTCTCCTCGATTTCGGTCTCCGATACCCTTGCATCGTGGTAGGAAGGAAGCGCAACGGTGATTCAACGGGCCCAATACACAGACCAGCAATTCGAACACACGAGTTCCCTGAAAGCCCTCCCAACGCTTGACAACACCCAACATGATGCTCTTCCTACTCAGCAATTGGCTCTTTCTCGCCACCGCGATGGCCGCGCCCACAGCAGACCCAGCCAGGACACCGGATCAGCCGCCACCAGGAGGGAGACTCATCAAACCATTCACTTGCGCGCCGGGTGTTGGCTACTACAACCTCTGCGACCGTGGCCCAAAACAAGTCAAGTGTACCATTACTTGTACGACCCAAGGACGGAACAGGGACTATTGGTACGGTCACTGTAACGGAGGGTCACCAAAGTCAGTCCGCATGCCAGTCCTTTCTCGTCCAGCGAAATGCTAACCTCATTCCAGCTACTGTGTTTGAAGAGTTGGGTCGAATTTGGCCTCGGATGTGGATGGGATTTGTGTGAGATGTGTCTGATGGCACAACGTGTTGTTTTTGATCGAGTATAAAAGAGCATTTCATGTGGATTCCATTCGAGAAAGAGCAGTGGGTTCCAGCATTGTGACCTCATGATCTCCTTATAATCCTCCGATAATCCCATGCGAATTGATGCTGTCGTCGTTGAAGAAGCAACCTGACATGGTTCGGGAATTCGATCGATCGATCTGACTCAGGTAGACTGAGCGGGACGCCACGATCACGACGTATGCCCGAACATTGAGACGGGAGGACACGTGTGTGTACATTGCTGTATACTTATCTCACAGGAGGCCAAAGAGGGAGGAAGAGGGACTTGTCGACCGAGGAGAGACGGGACTGTGGAAACGATGACTAATCGTTTCTGCCTCAGGCTCTACCCAGCTTGCACCTCGCCTTGGAAAACGACGACACATCGTTCAATCGACATCAAAACATCGCCGCCTCAAAGAAGCCCCGACACCGCAGACGCGCTTACCATCGAAGTGGAGCAGCAGTAACACGGTCTTATCAATGCAGCTGGAGTGAATTGTCATTGGCCGTCTCATGCAGCACAGCAGGATGGGAAAAGCCAGCGCCAGGTCTGGGCTCTCTGGACTCACAGCTTGCGATGGCCAGACTCTTGGTAGCAGGCGAGCTGACATTGCTTTGGGTTCTGAATGCGGCAGCTACGCTGCGAGTTCGAATCCTGCATGTTGCCTTTAGGCGAATGCTACATGCTCCTCACAGGACCAGGTATTGTATATAGATGTCGCAACCTCCTCTTCGGCCGGACCTCTGATACTGCTCGTTGCGCCGGAGTGCGATCGTCACGAAGCTTCCTTTTCGACTTCATCCGGACCTGAGACGATAGTCAGACCTGCGACGCCCCGGATACTGACTAGATCCGCTACAACGTTCGGCATGTCCGCGAATCTGGCGTCTCTTCACGGAATGGGCCCTTATACATGCCGAGTCTGCCAATCCAGCTTCGCTGTTGAGCAGACGTTGACCCGGCATTACAACACGGCACACCGAGGAATGAGTGTACGATGCAATCACTGCGGAAATCGCTTTACACGCAAAGACATCCTCAGCCGGCATATACAGACTCAGCACAAGGGTGCTAACGCAACCATCTCTTGCGGCCTATGTGGTAAGCAGGTGCGGCCGAGGTCAGTCCCTGCCCATTTGGCCAGCGATAGTTGCAAGAGAGCGAGGAGCAATACCGACATCGACATCGACGTGCTGGCCGTTGCGCGTGGATGGAACTTCGATCTGGACGAACTCGATGGCATGTTTCCTGAAGACATCTTCGTCAGTAACGGGCCAACTACGAATATTAGCACACCACCGCTCTCCAGACAACGACGAGCAAAGTACATGCCAACACCAAACTATCTTCCCGCCGTGGCCGATCCCGTTCTCCTGAGCGCCTGGCTCTTCATCAAGCTTAAGCCATGGGGATCAGCTCACCGTTGGGCCGACTCAGATCCACTCGCGCTCGCAACTTCTCCATTCCGCGCCTTCTCAAAACCTTCTGTGGATATTTTGGAGCTCCGAGCGCTTGTCTTCAGGACCCTACTGAAAGCTTTGACAACACCGAATACGTTGGACCGAGATCCGTACTTCCCGGACGCTCTGATCATGCTGGTCCTATTCACCTGTCAGACTGAAGGCTGGGCCGCCGCCATACCACATGGCGAGCCTCTTCTCTGGCTTGCTGAAAGATACTTGAAAGGCATCGGATCGCGAGAATGTTACAAATCCACCATTGCGAGTGATGCTTTTGGCACCGTCTTGAGTCGATATGTGAAGAGCGAGTACGCCGAGCCTCTTCAACGTATGTTTACCATGGCTCAAAGGGTCATGCGGCAGACTGTCGTCGATCTGATAGACGGGCCTTTTGAACATCTTCAAGTGCCAGTGTGGCGCCGGCCATATCTTTTACGGGACAGTGATTGGTTCGTGAATTACGAAGACCAACTGCGGCCTATCATACATCTTGCGAATTCGATACCGGATAACATTGAGAAACCGAGCGCGGTGAGGACATAGCCGAATTCTAGTCGCTTCCTCTCCCGAGCCGTGTTGCTTCAGCGAGTGTCAATCTTCGGAACACCAGCCTCAGTGAATAGGCCGGTTGAAAGCAATGGATGATCGAAACACTGGACAGCATGAAGTGGAATAAGTAGAACAGCGACGATGAACAGCCAAAACGAGATCTCTCTAGAACGTGCGAATGCGACTTTGCTAATGTTTCGACCCTCACACCGAATCGCGCCGTCGTTCTAGGAGGTACCCTGACGAAAGTGTCTCCGCAACCAACCGATACCATGTTTTGACCGAATCAAACGTCTTCGACCCCAGAAATGTCGCGAGGTTTCAGTATCAATCGTTCTGCCCGAGTGGACATCCGCGTCATAAAAGGAAACCGCGAACCATATTAGAACCCGGCAATATCGTAAGAAACCAGTATCGACCGCCGCGTCCGAGTGGACATCCTCGCCGTATATGGAAATGGCGAGGGCCCGTACTGGCAGTACGGGTCTAGTTCTGACCACACCATTTCTGGTCATCGCCCTCGGTGAAGGGTTTGCCATTCGAGTCCAAAGGTGGTGGTGTGAATACGAGCGTGTTCGCGTATTCTGGGTACCAATCGTCGCATCCTGTGCCACCTAAATTGAAGGCAGGAAGGGTCAGCAAAGTCTCAGAAATGGATTGAATATCGAACCAGGAGCTGGTAAGACATGCTGATGGCGTACAAAACGAGTTTGATCCTGGCTTGCACTGTCAAAGGGCGGTAGGTCAGTATATGAAAGTCCCAATCTGTCTGGTTCGACCCTGCGGCATGACACTGACAAGATAGACGGGATTGACTCCGCATTGAATGAAACTACCAGAGTAGTATTTGCAGCATTGATGTTCTGTGTATATTGGACAACTCGGATTCGGGAATGCCGCCGCTGGAACAGCTATGACGGTCGGTATGACCGCCATGGTAATCAGCAGAATGTTGGTCAGGGCGAGGCTTGGCGGAGACATGGTCTGGTTGTGGTGTGTTTCGATTGGTGTAGAAAGACGAGGAATGAGGCGTGTCTCGGTCGGAATGGGAAGGTAGCGGGTTCAGGGTCGTTCAGGACGGTTGAAAGCAGAGGTGACAAGGTCGATCGTTGCAAAGGCCAAAGCTGTGAAATATATCATTCTCGGCCTTGCCTCCTCGCAGGACAAGGCTTTCTGATGTCATAAGATGCAACTTGCAGGCAGAACGAGGGTGACCTCTAATAATAATAACAGGCTCCTTGTCGGACCAGGTTGGAGACCTGGGTTCGGTTGGCCAGATGATACGGATCCTTCAAAACATGGCCGGAGCAGCAGGGGATTTCGTATCTGTCTCCACCCGCCGAGGTTTCGAAGGGCTGTGAGCGTATCGATGTGTTGGGAACGATTGACGTGTCACCCCAGGCAGAGGCTGAGTGCCTCTTCGCAAGGAAGCGAACAACCAGGATAGAACTACCCCTGCTTTGCAGATCTCCTCAGCCGGCTCCAATGGATCTGCAGCGGAGGTACTCCGCAGCCAGCAGAAAAAGGGCAGCGATTAATTCGTTGATCGTCGACGATGTTCATGTATGCAGAGCGTAGGCCTTTTCGTCTCTGTAGACATTGGTCAATATGCGGCTGAAACCCCCTGGCACGAAAGCAAGAATTAGTGCCCGTCCCCTGAGGGTGATCCCGACATTTCCGCGCCGACGTAAGCTCGAGGAACTGACGACAATTGCCCGAAGGATGTGTGTATGGGGTCTCTCGGTGACGGGCACGAATTCTTGTATGCACCGTAGGAGCTGTACTGAGGGTCGCAAGTGTCGGCACGTGTCCTTGATCTCGAGGAAAGAGGCTGTAGTGGTACATACAGGCTGTGACTTGCATCCGGGATTGGAGGTTCTGATCGATGTCCTCTCCAGAGTCCAGAGCTCAGAGGATGTTGACGGATTCTCGACTGTGAGCGTCGATCCCGTAGGCGGGACATGGCGTCGGAGTGCATCGGAGCAGACACCATGTTTGCCGGCTCAGGTGGTCGCGCAGGTCTGACTAGCTCAGTCTTCCAGGAACATGACCGTTAAACCTAGGCCAGCTTTGTCCGGTAACCACTGCCATGCGTTCAGGGACTGTTTGAGGCTCGCCAAACTCGAACGCCTCCATCTTCCTGCTTCTTGCTCATCCAGTCTTGCCAAACATGCCTCTCACCGCTCGCTAACAGCAGGTCTTTCGCCACCAGGATCCCTTCCCTCCGCTCTCCGCCTTTCCAACACTCTTGCCATTGCCGCTCTCACCTCGGGATCATTTCGCACCGTATTGACTTTCAACCAATCCACCAATCCCTCTTTCAACTCTCCAACCGAAGCTTCATCATTTCCAAATGGAATCACTTCCATCGCAATCAATCGCGAGAGCTCCGTGTCCACCGCACCAGCCACCGCTTCGATTCGCTGGATCTGCTGCATTGACACAACAGAAGGGTCCTCCATGCCTGGACTTGCGCTTTGAAGAAGAGGTCCTAGCTGGGACATGGCGATGAAGAACGTGACTGCGATTTTTCGTAGGAGGATGATCATCTGAAAAGGGAGGTAGGGCGGTCTCAAACCCGTTGTGACGAGGGAAGGGTTGATGAATCCCTCCAGGAGGACGGGAAAATGAGGGCGCGTGATGGTGTACATCTCCACGACGAAAAGCGTTCCCATGACGAAGTATCGCCAGAACATGCCGTTGTTCAAGTAGCCCATCAATCCGAGCACGATGAGCGCGATGGCGGAGGTCGCGTAGTAGACGGAGAGTTGCTGCAGGCCGTGGTAGACGTAGTCGGGAAGTGTCTTGCAGGACTGCCAGCGGAGAATCTCAGGACCGAAACGGTCGTAGGCAAATCTTTTGGCTGGGTCGACTAGAGTGTCGCGAGCGGCTTTTAGGCGGACGTAGATGGCTTCGATGGAGGCTTTGTCTGAGCCGGTGGCCTTGTCGGGGTGGTATTGAACGGTGCTGGTGAGTGTCAATTGTGTGATGTGTGATGAGGTAAAGGCAAGGACTTACAGGCGACGGAAGCGGGATTGCAGAGACCGATCGTCGACGTTGTGCGGTACGCCGAGTAGTTGGTAGAAGTCGCCTTGTTGGCGTAATTGGTAATCGGCTTCGTACACGGTGTACAGCAGGTAGAGAAAAATGACTGCGACATGTATCCGCCTTCGATCGCGAATATAGCGCTGCGAGCCGGGAGCTGGTTTTGGGTCGCCGGCACGAATGAAAATTGAGTAGGCTGCTGTTTGTGCGTAACCTGTGACCAGCTGTAAAGTGAGAGTCAGTACGGGCAAATCCTTGTCTGGGCAATTGTCAGAGACTTACATTTGGCAGGAAGTACCAGCCTCCGAGTGAGACCAGTTGGCTGGCCATGTTGACGATCGATCAATGCTCCCAAGGGCTATCGCTGCATGTCAAAAGGCAGTGAGGAAGATTCTCCTGTGGTCTGGCCTGGCTCCCAGTGATCGAGAGTCCCTTGCAGTGCTTCTCCAAGATCGAGATACCAAGTTTCTCCTGGCTGCAATGATCGACCGCACAGCACGGCGCAGGGGGCTTTGAACTGTCCTTAATAATTCGGTTGCAATGTGCAAATCCCTAGGTTCGCATGAAGAAGGCAAGGTTGCGGCGCAAGTGGTGTATGCGATCGTCCCAGGAGATCGGTGCGACAGTCGCGTATCTTTTCAAGACTGCAAGGACTTGTAGATCTTTTCCCAGTAGTGCGGTACTTTGCAAAGGAGAGGTCTGAAAATTGGGTGTAATCTGATGAGGTGAGGTCTCGATATCGCTCGCTTGACACTTGTTTGCTCCGTTCAAAAGTCTAGCGTACCGCGGCTTTGTCCATAGAATATTGGCTGACAAAAGTCTCGTTCGGGCCACTTCTTATGGCCCGCCGATCTACTTCTTCGAGATTCACTTCACTTTTTGGACTTTCCTAATTCGTCGACATCGTCCTCGCGACGCACCACTCTCCAACATGGGCATACCCCAAGCGTCAGTTAGTCGCAAGGAATCGACAAAATCTCACAAGGTACCTCATGAAGCAACACACAGAACCTCTGAGCAAATCTGACACATCCCTCTAGAAACACAAGTCCTCCAAATCCTCGACCACGACCGCGAAACCAACCTCCACCTCGCCCTTTACAACCCTCACAGCCTCCCTCTACGTCTCCCTCTCCCCCTGCGCCAACGCCTTTCCCCTCGAAGGCCTCTGCGCCGAACACCTCTCCCCGCACCTGATGACCTACCACCCCTCCTTCAACGGCGTGGTGTTATCCTACTCCAACCCACGAATCTCCTCCTCACCCGACGACCACCGATCCCAGGCGAAGAAAACGGAAAAGGTGCTCGCGAGATCCATCGACGAATACGCGGTGACATTCCTCTGGCTCACCGCCGACTTCCTCGTCTTCCGGCCGGAACGAGGCACTTTGCTGGATGGCTTTGTGAATTTGCAGAGTGAGAGTATGCTTGGACTGTTGTGTTACAACTACTTCAACGTGGCGATTGCGAGGGAAGGACTTCCGGAGGGGTGGAATTGGGATGGCGAGAGCTGGAGTGACGCGGAGGGAAATCCCGTGGGTGAGGGCAGGAAAGTGAAGTGCAAGGTTGAGGATTTCGTGGCGAGTGGAGGGGAGGGGTTATCGATTAGTGCGACGCTGGTGAAAGAAGGATGAAAGATCTGAAAAAGGAACGCAGCAAGACCTCAAAAGACTGTTTGGAAGAACGAGGACAAGGGCCTTCGTGGGAGCAGTTCAGGACGGATATAGGATTCGACGGCCGGGACGCGAAGGAGACCACCAGTCGGAGGCCTATCTCAGGAGACACGCAATGTCGAAGCTGAGCGTGTGACCCATTGAAAGCAGGAGCGAAGTTCTCCAGGTCCGTGAAAGCCGATGTGGACGGATTGAACATCTCTGCCTTGCCTGGCACTATGGAAGAAAAGGAAGGAGCCGAAAGAGGACCTGTACCGCAATGGTAGTCATATACATGCGTCTGGTAATGGCGAAGTCAGTGCCACCTCGGGCCGCGGCTCTCGACACCATGGCGATGACAGAAGAACAGGCTTGAGATGATCAGAGACGGAAAGACATATGCTCATTCCTGCGAGACAGGGTCAGTCCGGAATCAAGGGAATGTGAGAGCGTAGACTGCGAGTCTACGCGCCCACGAATGAATAGTAAGGTAGCGCAATTCGAATGAGAGCTGCGATAGCGCTGGGCTTCAACCCGTCTCGTCCTCATCCACCATGTCCGTCTTAACGTTTCTCCTTGCGGTCGTCTGATCCTCCATGTGTGATCGTCCTTCTATCTCCACGGGAGTCGAATATGAATGACTTGCTTCGCCCATGACCCATCATCTACAAGGTCGAGCCCATCCTCCCGTATCTACACACCCTCATTCCATCCAGCGGACTGTCCTTCGACCCATCCTCACTGCCCCTCCAGAAAATCCTTCTTGACATCCACCAACGCCGCCGCTCCCCCACCCGAGCTCCTCCCACTAGTCTCCTCCAACAACGCCTCCGTCTGCGCGCAAACCTTCTCCAGCGCCGCGCTCGAGGGCTTGCCCAAACTCACCAGAATCGCGCCATTCACACCCTCGCCCACGGACGCTCGTCGGGTCGTGTCGAATAAGTATCCGACGGGAGATGCCTCCCAATCGACATAAGCGAGACAGGCGAACATGTCCTCGAGGAGTTTCCGGACGTGCAATCTGCGATCCTCCCCAAACTCGCCTTGGAGTTCCTTGCCGTACTCTACCGCCGCTTGCAGAAGCTCGTCGGAGGATTGTGGTGGGCGTTTGGAGGGGAGGGATTGCGAGGTCGTCATATCAACGTCCAGGTCTCTGTCTGGTTGGGACATGGATGTCTCACGATGGAGTTGGGAGTCGAGCTCCATCTGCTCGTCCCTTTCCTGCTCCTCTTCCACCACCTCATCATCTCCTGCCTGCACAGTCCCTCCTCCCGGGCAGACCCTCATCATCTCCACAAACTTCTGACACCGCAATCGGAAATACACATCTCCGTTTCTGTCGTCCTCGAAAAGCCTCGGGTAATACGTGCTCGTGTACTTCAGCGCGCGATCGATATCACCGTCGAGGATACTTCTTCGGATTTTTTGCCTCCTCACCGCGTGGATGTCCTCCTCGTCTTCCTCGTTGTCAAAGTTGACTCCCTTTGATGCTTGTAGACCAGCGTTCCGCTTTCGGACATCCCGCGCAAAAGCCGAAGCAGTCTCAACATAGCCCTCATGAGCCAGGTATTGTCCGACCAGATTCTGTATCAGGGTACTTTCGTCGTCGGGAGGATGGAGAGAGGTAACGTCTGTACTTCGAACGGAGTCCAGCACAGTTCTCCTCTCCGAAGCGACTAACCGGTCAATGTCAAACACAAATGGCGTCCGGCCGAAGTTGACTCGTAAATGCTCCCCGGGTTTCTTCATGCCGACGCTCGGATACAGTCGCTCCTGACGGATGTTGTGGAACGCCGTGCCTGGTCACGCATCATTACATTAGCCATGCCAACCACCTCATTACCGTCATATTATGCGACTCACCCAGAAAATTTCCGTTCTTTGTGAAGAACGCGCTGTTCGTTCGGAAGTTCACTCCACAGCCCACAACATCCTGACTAGCAAACCCAGGTCCATACGCCTTCCCACTCGCATTGCCCGCGAAGACGTATCCATCATCTCCGTGATATGCCCAGCTCTCCGTTTCCCACCCCGGTAATCGTGACAACATCGCCTTCTTGGTCGAGAAACCGATCCCAATAAGTCCATCCTTTCCCCGCGAGAGTATGGTCACCTCAAAGTAGTATATGCCAACTTCTTTCGGTATGGGATGGTCAGATCGAACAGAGGCCGCTTCGTCAGATTGTTTGATGACGCCGGAGAAACGGACTTCTGAAGCAGAAGGGCCGAGGATGTCGAGACCGGTGGGTTTCTCGGCAGGGGACCAGGCAGAGGGGAGAGGCGGGAGGCGGGTGGAGTCGAGGTGAGGTGGGGGGAGGCGTTCGATAATGTCCTGGACTACTGCGCGGTGTGATGAGTGAGATTTATGGAGGTTGGCGATACTGGGACTTGTAGATAATGAGGGTACTGTTGTATGTGCTGCGGTATTGTTGTTCCTGGCGTACTCTTGCAATTCGGCAAGGTGGTGCTCGTGAGCTTGTCGAAGGCGCTGGACGTGCCGTGAGGATTTGAGATATGATGGTGTGAAGAAGACGGAATGCTCGTCATGCTGCGTCGATGCTATGGAGTTGTATCGGGCGGAGTCGACCGCCCAAGCGTTGCTGCTGCCAGGTCGCCGTGCCGTTGCGGGGGATTGTTCATTGCTGTGTGGATACGTCTGCGCCATGTCGTCCTCGTCGAGGTCGGTCCGATCGGTGCGTGATCGTTGTTGTGCCCATTCGATCCAAGTCGCCGTCGTGTTGTCCGCGATGTTGGGCCGGCCGGCGGCAACCGTGGCGTATGATGGTCTGCGAGTCGCTCGGGAGGTGGTGGATGAAGGATGTGGTGGATTGTTGCTCGAGTCGGGGTAAGGATTGCTCATTGGAGTTGGTGAGAGACTGATGCGGTCGCTTACAGGGCGTCCTGTTGGAGGATTGGGTGCGGTGTAAGGGTGGAAGTGTATTGATGGAGGAGGTATGCGCCTATCGGAGGTGAAGTGCAGGTGCAGTCGGCAAGCTCGAGGTAGGTTTGGCGGAGAGCTGTTTGCTGCATCTAGCAGAACATCATCCTCACAAGATTTCTCTTCCTCTATCCACACTCGAGGCAAACATGTTTGCCGTGCCAGGCGTTGGTCCAGAGGAGATCTTATGATCAAGTAAAAGAGACGAGTCAAGACAGCAATGACCTGGACGAATGACCAGCCAGCTTGACGCGAAGCTATCCCCGCCATCGCTGAATGGCTACGAATACCTATGGACGCAAGATAAAAACATCGAGTACAATGGACTCGCGAGGAGACTGAGACCTCAAGGCAAAACGACATCACAGGCAGAGTGCGGACTCGTCGCGATCCGGCGTGCCGCCATCGAATAGGTTGGTAAGGCGATCTAATAAGAACCACATGATGTCGGCAGGGTTTAGATTGAGATGAAATCAATGAGGGAGGATACGACGATAAGTACTCGAGCTTCTGTATCCTGCGGTGAACGGCCTGCAAAAGCGCGTGGCGGTCAACGGACCGCGGGTGGAGGTAGATTCCCCTTCGAGGCAAGACGCACGAAAAGACAACCGATCAACGAGAGATGAGGATGACACGGTACCAAGACATTGCACAGACAGACAACAGTCAAATTGCTTGCTATCTAATGCCTCTCCCGGGGGTGGTTTCCACAACAACCTGCCACGCAGCAACCGGGCGTGTAACAAGGAAGCCTTCGAAAGCAAGCAAGAAAGAAAAGTACCGTACCGTGCAAGTGAAGTGGCGAGAAATCCATAAATCGGCACTATGGTTCGAGGACAAGAGGCCGTGAGGCCACATCTCACTGGACGATTGGAAGATCTCTCGCCGTGCAGGACAGTTGTGATGTCAAAACGCGCGACAATCCCTTCTCTGTCTGCTCTTTGATATGCAAATTCTGATGTCCTGACTGACAGGCCTCCTGTTCTGTGATCCAGTCGTTGCCCAAAACGCCTCGCTAGTGATGATCAAAATCCCAAAGAATCCAGCACGCCCTCGTAGTAGTACAGCGACGTCCATCGGCCTCGCAGTCGACAAGTTCATCCCTTCTCATCCCAGCGAGCTCTCCACCGTCTAAGCAGCCACAATCGGCGCCGGCGAGCTCTCCATCCCATTCACCATTGTCGTATCTCCATCCGCCAAACTCCTCTCCCTCTCACTCCCCACATTACTACTCTCGCCCACAGGCTTGACCTCGCTCGAACCACCACTATCACTCTTCACATCCCCGGCGAACCCCTGTTCTCTTGGCGGCGCCTTCCACGCCGACATCACACTCCACGTGGTACCGGTGAAGGACTTGAGCGAGAGGCCTTTGCGTTCCCATTTGCGACAGGGTTTGCCGGTGCGGTCAAGGGCGCGGAGACCGGCGTTGATGGCGCCTGTGTTGGCTTTGGGACCGAGTTTGTGGGCGGGAACGGCGCCGGCGGGGCGGGTGGCAGCGGTGCCGTCCTGGGCGGCGTTGCGGTCGATTGTGCCGTCGGCGCTGGAGGGAGAGAAGGTCAGTGAGGCGGTCAAGCGATGCATCGAGAATGAAAGTACTTACAGTCTTGCTTTCTTCTTGGGTCCTGGACGACCTCGTTCTCTCATCGGTGCGTTCGGGTCGATGGAGGGTGGTGCGCGTTTTCGACCAGATGGTGCGGCGCCTCCTCGCTTTCTCCGGCCATCGACCTTGGCTGGTGGAGCGAGAGAGTTGCCATCAGTGGTATCAGTACCGGGCACGGGTGTGGCGTTCGACTCGGATGACTTTTCGGCACTATCGGGGAGTTGTATCGACGGCGATGCTTCACCTTTGATAGTTGGTGCTGCCGATGGTGATGCTTCTGATGATGTGTCTGATGGGAAATTCGAGAGGGCTTTGGGTGATATCTTAAGTCTGACAATCCGACTCTTTTCTCCCGGCTTGAGCACCTTGGTGGTAGTCTGTTTCGTGGCAGCCATGGTTGACAAATTTCGCGTCGATGATGTTGTCGATGGGTGTGTTCGCGATGTTGTGCGGAGGATGTGAGTGCCACTCGGTCGAAGTGGTTGGCGGTGGACGTTGTACTTTGCGCCCGTGCCTTGGCTCACACGTTTCGGTGGTGTGGTCGGCGAGGCTCAATCCGGTGATGAGCGCGATTTCTGGTTCGGCGGTGGTGGAGGTGATGTCGTTTCAATGGACGTCGTCGTTATGGTGGGTGGATGGGATTGTGATGAGGGTGCTGGAAGGAGAGAGTCGTGAAGGAAGAAAAGGAAAGGGATGCGATGCGTGGGCCTGGCGGCGGCACGCCAACGCCAAAGCTGATTTCATCCCGATCATCCTGACCTGACTTGTCGCTCGCTGAGTTCCAGCCAGATTGTTCGTCTTGCTTGGGCTGTGTTCCAACTGCTGCCTCCCGCCTTCCCGCTTCTCGCTAAACCATACACATATCCGAAATGCCTCCTGCATAACGTCTTCTCATTTTACACATCAATATTGTAATCAATATAGTCTTTGATCGACAGCAGCGACAACGCACTGGAATCCATTCAAGAATCGCTGCTAGACTTGTTCGACATTGGTAAATCGTAGATATTCCTTGCTCATTTCAGATACAGCTCATGTGTGCCTCAGGCAAACATTGGAGAAAGCCGAGCAACTTCCGCGATCCGGAGACTTCCTACTGACCGAGAGGAGAGCATCGCCAGGAACCGGAACCAACTCATCATCCTTCATCGGCCGCGGACATTTCTGGTCTGGGCCTGTCAATAGACTCCTCATGGCTTAGACGCGATTGGCGTTCCCTGGAGATATCGACGACACCGATCCAGGATTGTCACGCTGATACCATGAAAGTCTAGACACTGGAGGGATGATACTTGCCTTTCCTTAGGCTGGCTCGGTCACGGCAATGAACGTGACGGCCTCGCAGAGTGAATCTCATCACTGCGATGCTCGAGCTAGAGTATCTCGAAACGAAGCAACTCATTAGATTAGGCGAATAAGCCTCCCCGAATACGACTACACGAATTGGAAGATCTGAGCCAGGAGCTACAGAGGCCGACGTTGCTTCGAAACCTCGTGAGAAGCGTTTGCGAACACTTCTTGCCTCAGTGCATGTTATAAGCAACTGAGCCGTAGCTTGAAGCTTTTCAAAGTCGGGCACTCATCCAATCCTATGCACCGCGCAAGACCAATCCTCGGCACGTTCGTGGTCATGCCATTCGCAAAGCAAAACAACATGGACCGTCTTCCAGACGAAGTGATTGTTCAAATCATATCATGTACGCCGAGTCAAACTGCATCCCTCATGGATCACCTCTAACACCTCCCAGTTCTCGACATCATCGACGTCGTCAACCTGCAACGAACATCCTCTCGACACCTCGCCCTAGCCCGCGACAACGCCATTTGGAAATTGATCTGCTTCGATCATTCGAGATCGGAAGCCCTCCGCCGTCGACAACATCAGCTGCAAATCCAAGACCCTCGACTCGCCGAACTACGCAATACGTGGGCAGCATTGCCAGGACCCAATCCTACAGCATGGGACGTCTCCCAACTCGTCGGCAGCGAACAACCACGCGCAGCAGTTGATCCAGATGCTGAGGCTCGTATACAGAGGACTAGAGCGCTCGCAAATTGGGAACCAGGCTACCCTACTGAGGACTTGGACTATTACTACGAGTTCATCGCGAGACACGCACCGATCAACATAGGCTGGCTGAACCTCCCAGGCACCAAGGATGACTTCAAAGAGGCGACCGGTCTGGCGGTACTTCACGACTCAGTATCAACGCACGCCGTGTCGCCTCTCTCCGACGGATCGGTTTCAATCTTTGACCTCTCCGCCCGAACCACAACCCATCCCAACGGCGGCGGCGGCAGACTACTCGCCCACAGCGCACCCGGTCTGCTCACTGGCCTACCTCCCACCGCCGCAGCGGAACATCACCACGCAATCATGACCTCGACCGGTGCAGTAGAAAGCGTGTCCATCAACTCCTCATCTCGAAGAGGCTTTTTCGCCGTTCAGCAGCATCTCCACGAAGTCGATCTCTCCACCCTCCAACTCGTATCGTCGAAAGACTACTCCTTCCCCATCACGGCTTTGTCATCCGTTTCCGACGACACGCCTCTGGTCGTCGGAACGAGTAACACCCTCCATCTCTACGATGCACGAGATCCGACATATCTTCCATCATCCTCCTCTGGCGAACTGATCGGCGGTCGCATCTCCTCCCACGCGGTATTGGAAGAACCAGGTCCACTCTCAATCCTTCATACACCTTCCGATGAGATCTACATCTCCGGCCGCTTCAAATCCCTCCTATCCTACGACCTCCGCTCGTTTCCTCGTCTCCGCGGAACAATCTTCACCGGCGCGCCGATCGCCTGCCTCGCCTCTTTACCATACCCCTTCATCCAACGTAGTCTAGACCTGCTCCGTAACCCCGGCACCTCCATCGCCGCTTTGCAGTCCGCCCGCGCTGCATCGGGCACAACATTAATGGCCGCCGGCTCATATAAAGGCAAAGGCTCCCTGGAGCTGTACGGCATCCCCAGCCACCAAAGCTATCAAAACCGCCAAACGGCCTCTTCCTCCAAACTCTTCTCCGTCGCATCCCACGGCGGGAAAATCGTCTTCTCCGACGGCGACGGAAATCTCAAATGGGTGGAGCGGGACGCATTCTCCTCCATTCGCACGTTCAACATCAATGACGCACTTGCCGGCTCCCCATCCACCAGTTCTCACCCCGACCGCTCAACCCCAAGAGGAATATGGAACTCGACTACCGACCAAGCGCCCGGACAAGGCGACATCGTACAGAAAATCCTCCCCTTCAGCCCACCCTCCTCCTCAACCTCGCGGTCCGACCGTCCCGACACAGCTCAACAGAATCTCCTGCTCTACACCGGTGATGGCCGACTCGGCGTTCTCGGCTTCGGCGCCATGGGAAGGAATCCTTTAGGTGAAGATCTCTGGCATGACGCGGTGGAGGAGCAAGTCAGCACGGAGCAACGCGCACGGGAAGACGCGGAACGATCGTTTGGAGAGACGATGAGAAGGGCATTGGAACGGAGCGCGGAGGAAGTGAGGTTTGTTCGGGGACTGGGGATGGGGTATGGTGGTCCTTTGCGGTAGCTCAATCAGGAAAAGTCCTCGGGACTATCGATGAAAGTCCGGTAGTCTCTACCCGGCAAAGCGAAGCGATCGATCTCCGGCGTGAAAGATACGCTCGCATACCCCTTGATCAAATGTAGGAAATAACAGTCCGTCGCTTGGGTCGTCAGATACCTCTCGCGAAAGGTGGCGAGGTGATTGGAAATGATCCTCTCCGCTTCCCCCGGGTGGTCGAGATAATACCTCACCTTCTCCTCCAAGTCGGAAAAGTCATCCCTCACAGAGACATAATTCTGCTCCGGTCCGGATGCGCGGAGGAGGTGGTAGTAATGCGTCGTGTAGGTCAGATTATGGATAAAGGGCAAGCTGGAGCAGGAAAGGAGGTGCGTGAGACGGCCGGAGTAACTGAAGCCTTCGGTGTGGATCGTCATGGCGTAGGCGCACATTTCTGGCATGGAGATGTGGTTGGAGGGGGATGAGGGTGAAGTGAAGGCTACGTCCGCCCAGTCCTTCCCTTTCGTGATATTGACGAGTGCGGAGCGGAGAGTGGGATTCGTCCACTCCGTCCCCCTCCACACGACCTTGGGAATCTTCTCCTCAACCGGCCGATCGTGCCCTCTCGCTCTCTGCCGCATATCATCGAACCTCCCAATCGACTCCGTAGCCCAAAAGTCGAAATTCGGAATCACCCACACCCGTCCTGCAGTCTCGGCGGACAGATTCCGTTCATAATGCAGCACTTCCCCTTCCCATTCCGCCGTACGATTGAAGTACACATCACGATACGGGCGGGCGAACGTCCAGAAACTTTCCGTGCCATTCTCGGTGGGCGGGTAGGAGATGTCCTGCAATACAATCGCCGCTTCGATGGTTGGCAGCTTTTCGTCGGTGGACTGTAAGGCGCGGTGGAGGAGATTAAGAACGCCGAGAGCTCGTTCGCGGAAGACGGGGTCCTGGACTGCGTTTCTGCTCTCCAGGATGCGGAGGTGGTTATTGTGGATGAGGATGCGGAGGGCGCCGCCGTCGAGGGGACCGGTGGGGTGCCAAGAGATGGAGGTGTCGAGGGCGGAGATGGTGTGGTTTTTTGTGGTGTTCCAGAGATGGACGGAGCGGTCTGTTTCGTGGTAGAGGGAGGGGAAGGAGGTGAGGCAGTGGGTTGATGTTAGGTGGGAGGGGTTTTCGAGTGGGTGGGTGAATGGAGATGGAGGAGAGCTCACGGCGCTGTCGTCCCGGGAGAACCAGTAAATGACGAGGAGGGCGTGGATGGCGAGGACGGCGAGGAAGATGAAGCTTCGTCGAGGCCATTGCCATCGAGACATTTGTCGTCCTGTGATATGCAGACGTTTGGAGGTGGAGAGATCCCGTTGAAGAAACAACGTTGTCGCATCTTCCCCCTTGCTTCGGCGACGTGTCCTCGGCAACTGAAGGTATCGCTACATTGGTCAAATTTGCCATATCGTCTGCTTTGGCTCGTCGAGATGCTGCCATCACGAGAAGGACTGCTCCTCGCTCACCACTCGGCATACCGACACCGAACCCGGCACGGAGCCTTCCCACCTACATAACCCCCCCATCATCCACCGTTCCCAAGACTTCCGCGGTTCAGATCTCCAATGGCCCAATCGGTTACAGCGGGGAGTTGGGATTCGTTCAATCGTCTCCAACTGGATGGATTCGCGGCTGTTCTGATCAATTGTTAAAACCAGCCGGCTCTTCGAGTGTGGTACTGCTGCGGCAGTTAAATGGTTTGAGTTGTTCCCCACTGAAGGCAGAAATGCAAGGGGTTTTTCTTTTTGTTGATTTTTGAGGGAGAGAGGACGATAGGGGTGGTGGTGTGTTTGGCTTTTGCCCGGCATGTAGTAGTCCTGGGGTGGACATTCGATCACGACAACACGATCAAGCAAGCATTGAAAAATATTCCTCCTCTAAGGTAATCATTCAGTAAAACCATTCCGATTCTCAAATCACAGTACACACGCCCCTTCACAGACCAGACTCACTCACCCCCAGAACCCCAACCCAAGTCTCCGCATGCTCCATCCAGTCTCACCACTTCCCTCCCTCACTCATTCGGCGTCCTTAGCAAAAGCCTTCAAATCCTCCAAATTAATCTTCCCCAACGCCTTCTCATTCGTCGCCTTCAACCACACCTTGGGAACAATCTTGTCCCCATCCTTCTCCCTTCCTCTCGCTTCGAATGCTTCCAACCACCGCGAGGCGCAGAGACACCATTTGCAGCCCGCTTTCATGCCCGGGATGACGCGGAGGTCGTTGCCTTGGGCCGCGGAGAAGGTGAGGAATTCTTCCGTCTGAGGAGCAAGTCAGTCGATGTATTTCATGTGCCGTTGTTGAAACCAAGAAGAAGTGATGGTTGGACGACGTACGACTTCAGCGGCAACGGCATGGTTTCCAAAGTCGGAGGATGGGACTTCGCAGTATCCGTTGCGGAGGAAGCCGGTCATGGGAGAAGTGGAGTGGAGGGAGAGGGGCTGCTTGAACACTGTAGCATCCATCTATCAGTATTCCGAGTCGTAGTGTGTATGAAGTGAATAGTCGTGGCGAACCATTGAGTGACTTGGACATATTGGCGGTATCGACTTGTGGTCTCTGTTGGGTGTAGGCGATGATTACTGCGATGATGGTGATGGCGAGGACGGAGATGAGTTGAGTTTTGGTGAAGAAAGTCGATGGCATTGATTTGTTGAAGTTGAAGGAGGCGATGGTGGTTGTGAGCAGGTCAAGAAGGAGCTTAAGGGAGAGCTCGAGGGAGCTCGATATGCGTGACGTCATGAATACAAGGACAATGAGAGGTCGAGGTGAGGCACCAGAAGGACAACATCTGCTAGTTACACATAGAGCAGCAAAGCAGAGAGAGACAGAAACGGCAACGAATCAGGAACAACGATAACTCAGCAGTGAGCATCTTTACCTGATTGCAAAATGCAAGAAGGAGCGAGACTGTAAGGTATATAAAGGCCGTCAACTTCATATCTCATTACACAATGGGTATCCTCCAGATCCTCGACCTGATGGACGCTGCGGTATCGCATCCATCCTATGACTTCGACGACCCAGCCTGGCCCTCCTTCAGACTCGCCTCCAAAGCCTTCTTCAAGTCCTCGTCCTCGTCCCCATCGCCCGATGGACCATCAACTTTCTGCTGCCGACTTCGCTCCTCCAACAAACTCTGCTTCTTAATATACTCCAACACAATCTCCTCCTCCGTCTTCTCCTGCTGCGTCTTCTCTCCCTTTCCAGCATTCCTTTGCCGTTCAAAGTCCGCTTGCGTGGTACCGTCCAAATGCCCTGGGTCATAGACCGGGGGCGCCGTAGAGGAAGATGATCCCGCACCAGGAACATCCCGGTCCTCCATCGCAAGCGTCTGCTCTGACATGATCGACGCCCGTCCAATGTCAGAGTCACTGTCCTCTCCCGTCCATCCTCGCTGCTCCTTCAGACTCGCCGCTAATGCACGTTCGAGCTCAGCATCATACTCCCTCCTCTCCTCGCGATGTTTCGCGGCATCAGCTTCACTTTCCTGCATCGCGCGCTGCATGTCTTCGTCATGTGCCGGTGGAGGAGGATGGCTGCGTTGGACGTCCGCCATACTCGCACGTATGGCGGCTTCGACTTCTGCGTCTTTTGCCGCGTCGCCCGTGGAAGTCTCGCGGACGGAAAGGCGGATCGCTTCTTCCAGCGCGAGTTGGTCGGCGACCTCAGGATCGACCTCCTGACTCTCTTGTTGACGGCGGGTGGATCCATCTTGACCTTGTGTGTTGCTGGAGGAGCTGCTCTTCTTCTTCGGCATCCGTCCGTCCAACCACGCTTCCTTCTTCCGCATCTGTTCCGCCAAGATATCCCTCACCAACTCATCTGGATTCCTCTTCTTCTTCAAATCCTTATGCAGCACGTTCCACCTCATCACTACGTCCGCACGCTCTTCCGGGCTGGCATGTGAATACTCGTCGAATCCTTGCGCCGTCCGCGCGGCGATGATATAGTTGTTTACACTCGAGCCGAAGTTTTTCTGCAATTCCTTGTACACGCCTTTCATTGTGTAGCCGGGAATGCCGAAGATGGCAGCGCCGGGTTTCAGCATGATGCCTCCAATACCCTTGCCGATGCCTTTGACGAAACCTGCAGCGCCGCCTTCCGAGGCGCCTTTCATCGGCTGTGTAACAAGACCGGTGATTCCGTCGTACATGCCGAACCCGAACTCCTTCGTGGCAGCACGGATTCCTGACTTTAGATCGGTGACCTTGTCCTGCTTGCGAACTGTTTCGTCACCGTAGAGTTTGGGAGCATTGTGGAAACCGCGGGCGAGGTTCATCGTGAAGTCCATGGGAGACTTGAAACCTGCGCCGACGATGCGGTTGACGCCTTTCGACGTGTCGGTGGCGGTTTGGAGGAGATTACCGCCGGCGGCAGAGAAGGAACTCGTTTTCTTCGGCTTGGCCTTATCGCCAGCCGGTCCCTGCTCAGAGCCGGGCGAGAGTGGGCCAGCATTCAGCTTGGCTAGAGAGTCCTGGAGGTTAAAGCTGGATCCCGTCCGAGAGGCGGGCGGAGAGGCGACTTGCTCGCCGCTCAGGACTGTGGAGCCACTTGCAGATCGTGGCGGCATAGAAGGAGTGGATGTTCCACTTTTATCGTCTGATGAGAGACCCGTGGACCTCGACTTCAGCGACTGGTCAGAACTCTCAGCGCCCTCGGGCCTCTTGCCTTCAGCTTTGCTCTTCTTCGCGGCATCAGGGTGAATCTTTAGCGCCTTCAACGTCTCAATGGGAAAGTCCGCAACTCCCAACATCATCGAACTCATAGTTCCGACTACTGCAGTCGCGCCACCAGTGATGGGGTCCCATGGTCCATCGTCAGCTTCGTACTCTCGAGCGCGGAAGAGCTTGAGGTCGTTGAAGTCGAGTAGACCTTCTTGCGCGAGCGTGCACGCTGCCATGGCACTGAGGCGGGCTTGGGTACGTTTGATACGCCAGACCGCGGGTCTCGAAGGTGCGAGACTGCAGCGCATCTTATCCACGTCCAGAAACTGATGAAAGCTTTGCGCGCCAAGGTCGCTTCCTTTCTCAGTCGCAATGCTGGCCGCTAACTCGTGTGCACGTTCTTGACTCTGAGGCTCAAGACAAACCTTGATGCCATCTGCCAATTTGTCCGCAGTCAGCTCCTTGTTCGGAATCGGATCTGGTCCAGCTCCAGCTCTAGCGACCATCGATCCCCAGAACATCTGATCTCCAAAGAACGGAACCACCAATGTCGGTCGTCCAGCTGTGATGCCAGCGGCAGTTGTTCCAGCTCCACCATGATGCACAACACATGAGACGTGCTTGAATAACCAGTCGTGTGGCACATTACCCAACATGAAGACATCGTCGGGCTTCCCGAGCTCATCAGCACCCACGCCTCCCCAGCCTTTGGACACTAACGCTCTCTGTCCACTCTTTCGCACCGCCTCAAAGATGAGCTTGGTCATTTCCGTTGGGTTGTCAAGCACAATCGAACCGAATCCGATATAGACAGGAGGATCGCCCGCATCGAGGAAAGCCTTGAGATCAGGCTCTGGCGTATAATTCGTCGCGAGATCCAAGAAGAAGAATCCCGAGATATTGATATTCGCACCCCAATCCTTGGGCTTCGCAATCAATGCCGGAGACCAGCAGTATGTGTGCGGAATCTTCAACCTCTGCAACATGCCGGGTGCTTTCAGCATGGCGATATCGTCCAGTCCAAGACTCCGCTGACGGAAGCGGTTGATGATGTCGCCCAGACCTTGCCACGTGAGCATTTCGATCAGCGCGTAGGAGATGTAGTTCGTGAGGTTCGTGTCGGCGTTGGAGGACTGGATATTTGCGAGAGGGTGTGGGAATGCTTGCGTTGGTGAGTAGGGCATGGTGAACATGATATGCAGCGGAATTCCCATCTTCTCTGCGATGTGAATGTGTGCGAAACTAGGCGGGTTGGCGATCAAGCAGTCTGCGACAAAGGGCTTCTGAAGGTAGTCGTCTCCCTCTGCGCTCCAGTCCTCGACCGTCTTGTCCGTAGCCTCCACACCGGTGCCGTCTCCCGTCTCAAAGCAAGACCGCCAGCAACCCTGCAGGTATTCGCCCACCTCCTTCCGTCTCATGCCAATGTCTCCGCCGCGGAGGGCATTGAAATCCGGCATAAGACCTGGATTCTTGACCATGAACGCCATCAGCGCCTGCGGGTCACCTCCAATGCTAAAGAACTCGAGGTCGTTCTCAATCACAAAGTCCTTGAAATTCGGATGTGTTGCCAATCTGACGCGGTGTCCGTATGTCTCTTTCAGCACTTTTCCCAATGCCACAAATGGCTGTACATCTCCTCTTGAACCTACGACCTGAATCACCACGTTCATCGGTGGAGGCGGAGGTACTCCATCTGCTCCTCCCAGGGATGGAGGGATGTATGCTGGAGGGGGCGCCTCTTCGTCCGCAGCGGCCTGTTGCAATTGCTTGAGACTGGGCACGAGTAATTGTGATAGTCGGCGGTCGGCCTGATTGATTTGGATGTTGACACGCCCATCTTCTGCCACTGTCGCTTTGGTATCGAATCCATCTTGAGTTTGCGTTATGGTGCCGAACTCTTCGCCGTAAGCAGGTGGTGGAACGTCTGGGATGGCCTCGTCGATTTGTGCTGATGGCGTGGCTACGTCGTGGCCTCCGTGTCGTCTTTCGGCGGAGTTCGAGTCGTTGCCGGTGTTGTTGATAGCTGCGGTTGCTTGATCAAGCATCACCTGTGGGACGGGATGCTGTTCACTTCCTCCAGATTGTGGAGCTGACTCTTTCGGTGGAGCCATACTGACGGTGTACCTTTTCGAACCGAGGAAAGCGAGAGAACCGAGTTGGTATGTCCGGAAGAGAGGGCGTATGCCGGAGATGCAGTTCGAGGAGAGGGAGAAGCTTGATGGTTAAGTAGAGTTGGCAGAGGGGGCGGAGTAGAGAGTGTTTCGAGATTGAATGAAGCTGCCTACCATTGTCGACGGTAGAGTATGGTACGCGTCTTAAGGTGGAGTTTGCTACTCGCGTAACATTGAATACGACCGTAACTCGCTCATCTCCTCCTACGACATCGTGTACAAACAAGATTCCAAGCTTGGTGGTGTTGCTGGGCGGTCTAGCGAAGGAGGTCAGGGTCGCGCCTCACTCACGTCATGGTGCACAGCCACGCGAGAATACGATGAATACGATCGTTCCTCTGAACATTCACTTCACGAATATGCAACGGAGCTAGTCTTGTGTTATTTCATCGAAACCTTTGAGCCTCGAGAAGCGGCTCATACCCTATCTCATTGTCGAGCCACATACTCGCATTCCAGAGCGTACTGAATGGAATGATCACTCTCTCATCCGGCTTCGTATCTTACTTGACGGCAGTAAAACAGTTGTGAAGAGTTTGCATTGAAGGAACTTCTAGCGTCGAGGTGCTCCTCGCCCGCTGCCTCGTCTCATGCTCGGACTTTAAACCAAACGCATCAAATCCAAAGCATTCCACCAAATCGGGATCATATCGATCTCATTGTTGGCCATGGATTCCCATTGTATCGGAAAGGTTCCTCTACTGCGAGAGGCTCCGCGCCGCTCACATGCCAACAGGCCAATTGTCGTCTCTTCGATCCTCATGATGTCCTGCCACCCGCCGAGCACCTAGACCTGGTCGTCGCCAGCCCCACCCTCATCATCCGATGGTGGCTCAGGCGCCGGTCCACGAAGCGGTCCAGGACGAGGCAAATCGAGAGTCCCCCAGGCGGACCCATTGGTGTACTGAGATCCATTAGCATCCCGCTGAGCCTGAGCAAGCCGCGGTGGCATCGAAACGAAGGTGGAAACCGTGGCAGTGGGGACGTAACGAGGGGTACGGGAGATATGCCCGGTTGGAGTAGCATCAGAGTTGGTGGAACGGCGGTAATGCGCTCGAGTGGATTCCTGTGGCGGCGCATCGGAGAGATCGGCGTCGTCGTCGCCCGTGAGATCGATGAGGCCGTTGTTTGGCTGCGTGTTGTGGTGCGCGAACGTGTAGCTTGAGGGCAGCGACGATCTGTGCTGACGCTGGTTTTGGCGATCGCGACGATGACCATGCTGAGGAGGAGGAGGACGACGCTGAAGACGCTGGGAGCTCAAATCCTGTAGAAGTCCATTGCCGTGGAGAGTGTGTTCCTCGGACTGAGCATCGCCAAGCTTTCCATAGCTGCCAGGGGGTGAAGCATCATACGATGAAAGGGTTCGTGAGCCTCCACTGTAGTAGGGTGGGGACGAAGAGTCGTGACTGGTCGGGAATTTTCCGGTCATGGCGCTGTCAATGGGAGGGCCTCGACTGCGGGCAGCATCAACCTTCACTTTCAACGCCATCTCCTTGCGACGGGTGATCTCAGATGCGAGTCCGAGGGAGCGGATCGGGTCGTCTGCTCGCTGAGATTCATCCATACCTGGCATGCTACCCAGCTTTCGACCGGTGTTCTTCCAATCGAAGTCGAACCTCTCATTCCTCGTGCCGCGAAGAGGAGAATCGCTGAGGCAGCTGGATGGAGCGTATGCACTCTTCCGGGTGACCTTGGTATCCGAACTCTTCTTCTTGGTCTCGAAGCCCTCCATCAAAGCAGTCTGCATGTCAAGACCGTCCTGATCGTCGTCCTCATTGTCGTCATCGTCGTCGTCCTCTTCGTCGTCCTCATCGAACCTCTTTGCGCGCTTGTCCATTCCACCAGACAGGTTCTGACTTGAGAAGGAGCGCCCGTGCTTGTTAGAGTCCGTATCATCGTCAAAATTTGACGCCGGATCGGTCTCATCGTACATGTCCTCCTCGTTCATGTCTGCGAGCTTCTGACCTTTTCCACCCCACTTCAGGCTGCAGATGTATTCGTACAGCTCAGACCTCAGAACTTCTGCTTGGAATTCGAGACCGTCACGCGGACCGAGAGTTCCACCCAGCTGCTTACTCTGCATGCTGTGTTTGAGATCCTCGACGAATTTGACCGAGGCCGGATGGGATTTGACTTTGCTCGGGAGGTTGATGGAGACGTTGTGAACGTGTGTAAGGATCGCGAACGGCTGCAGCGCGAGCTCGACATCGGTGACGTTGTTGATACTGGTGCTGCGTGGCTTGTCCTGTTGTACTTGTTAGCAGCTGTCAAATGTTGCGCTACATCTGCATTCATCGACTTACCGATTCTGGATCCCACCACCAGTGTTCACCGCGCATGATACCACGGCGGTTTTGTTGGGCCTGCGCATGGCCCTCGGGCTGAGAGGCGAAGTTGATGGTGAGTGACACAACTCTGCCGTCCTGGCCTCCACGCTCGAGCATGCGAGCGAGGGCATAGTTCATGTAGTAAGTGTTGAGTGCGGCGTGGCGAGCTTTCTCGGTCGCCGGAAAGATGGTGATCTCGATCTTCTTGAGTCTGTGGATGTCAAACTCAGATCCATCATCGAAGCGGGCGAAGCGGTCGTCTCCATTGCCAGCATTCTCCTTGTATTGAAGTGGTTGGCGACCCGAGTCGAGAAACTCGATGCCGCCGGTGGTGATGCCCTCATGCACGTGGATGGCGAAGATGCGCTCGGCATAGACACACTCGGTCATCTCATCCTTGAGTTGTCGATTGAGGCAAAGCAGATTGCTGGTCTTGTTGTGCTTGGGCTTGCGCGTCAGATCCCTCTTGACCTTATCGCCTTCCTGGCAGACTGGCCGGATGACGACGTCCTTGGCCGGCAGTAGCTCTGCGAAGATAGTGCGGCGCAGCTCGTGAGGAATGCCCTTGAGGAGAGGGCATTTTCCGAAACGCGGCGGAATAGACGCTGGATGGACGAAGATGGTCGAGGTGTAGAGCTGGAGACGAGGCGCAGTGCGCTCGTAGATGAGTTCGCAGATGTTGTCGATGACATCTTCGACGAGTTTCACATTTCCTTGTTCGCGTCCGCTCAGAATTAGCAGAACGCGCTTCATCCCCTCCGCCTTGAGGTCTCTTCGTTGGAGAAAAGGCGTGCGGCTCGACTGCGGTGGCAGCAGCGCTGACGCGAAAGCGTGGAACATGATCGCGCGCTGATTTGGCGTGATCTCGAGTTGGATGTGTTGAGATTGTGGTACGGCGAGGAAAGTTGGAGAGCTAGAATGAGCTAGCTTTTAACAGAGCGTGAAGAAAAAGGGAGCGGCCGCGATCACATGCCTGAGGTTCACCACTAAACGGGACTTCACGCGGCAAGAACGATGGAAAAGCGTGCAATGTTTTCCCGAATTGTGTCTGAATCGCAGTTGTTGAAGGAAGAGCAATGTGGTGTATGCACGAGCGGTGAAACGAGAATCAGTACTTACGAACGGTGCTTGTTGCGTGACACTGCATATGCTGCAGGGTGCCATAAGCGCTGGCATATGCAACAGCTACAGTGGAGCGGCCCAAAAGGAGAGACATAGTCTGTGAAGATGAGAAGCCGACATAGGTCGTAGACATGCATGAGATCAAGTTGCATCATGGCTTACAGTTTTCATTTTATCATATCCTCGTATCGCCCAGGCAGCCACTCCAGCCTGCACGCAGGTCTTGCGGCAGTGTCCATGATGTCTTATCATCATAGTTGCAGTGATGCGGCGTTATTCCTCCTCCATTTTATCGCTCTTCCCTTAGTGAGCGACAGAGCCACCCTGGCTGACGTTCTTCACGCCGTCACGACCAGCGCTCTATGAGGTATCGTCAGAGATGTCATGAATATTGTCACGAATATGTTGTCCACTCACTCCAGTCTCGACAATCGAGCCCTTCTCCAAGATCTGCTTGACCACCTCATCGTCATTGCTCGTGCCAAACTCGCTCTCGAGAGAACCCTTCGAGGCGCCGTCCAGAATACCCTGGTTACCGTGTCTATGAAGGAGAGGTATTGTCAGTTCCAAGCTCTTGATCTCCATGTCTTCCTGTCCGCTGTTGTCTAGCTCGGGGCAAGCTCCGATGCTCTTGACGGTATCACTCACCCTCCTGTGACAAAGACCTTGAAGCTGCTGACGACCTGCGCCAATGGCACGCTGCTGTCCTTCTTCCAGTCTTTCACGGCCTGGACCGAGTCGACGATCACGATGAAGTCGTCGTTGTTGCCCTTGTAGTGGACCTTGACTTCGGAAGCGTTGCCCTTCATTGTGGGTGGTGAACGTGTGGGGTGTTGTTGTTGTTTGGGTGGTTGGGTTGGTCGGAGTTCGATTGAAGCTTGAGAGATGTTGTTATGCGTTCGATGCTGGATTGTGGTATTGTTCAAAGGAAGAAGGATTCAACAGTCGATGGATTTTGTAGCTGTCTGATGTCTCGTGATCGATCGCGTGCCTGGACCAGCTCCGTGGAGCTCCTTGAGGCAGTTGATGTCACGGCCCGACGTCATTGGGCTGCAGGGGAAACAGCTCGAAATCCTTCAAGGTTGGCGTTTCAGCTGAAAGTGATCCACTTCCACTCGTTCCATCGACGCCGTGCACCATATGGATGAACGATCTGCTTGTGCATAACACACCTCATGGCATTGAGACTGTGACATAAGGACAAGGCCCAACAGAATTGACGTGGACACCAAAGAAGCTGCTATATCAAGGCTCCAAGCACAGCCCACAGAGCGCTGTCATTCCACTGTGTCCAACAAGACAAGGAACACACCCCAGCAATACCCAAACATCCGTCATGGCTCCACACGATTCGTCCATCATCCACGACATTCCGGCGTATCCAGCAACTCTTCCAAGAAGATACCCTGGTCTCCAAAGCGTCTCGTCCAAGGGGAGACAATGCCCTTTCCAATCGTCCTCTCCAAGCAACATACTCCGCTTCCCTCACTCCTTCGCATCCAAAAGCCCCTACTCTCCTACCTCTCCTGTCCAAACAGCCGCAATAATCGACTCTTACTCTTCCTCGGCGCCTTCCCAGCAACAGCACCATTACTCGCCTCACCGACACCCATCCCCATCTCCAAACTCTCATCCTTAACATGCAACATCGCCGGCGTCCTAGCCCTCTCCTGCACAACACTATAAACCGGCGTACCCGCTCTCTTTTCTTCCCTCCTCTTGGCCTGGATCGGTGAAGGACCCGGCCTCGACTGATCATCCACCACATCCTTCACGCTCTGTGCCCTTCTCAATCCTGACTGCTTGTTCTCATTGCCCAGCAACGGCGTGAACGGCCTTTCCATCGTCATCGTAAACGTTCTCAACGCCGACCTCTTCCTCTTATCCTTCGACGGATGTCCAAGCTCAAAGTCCGCCGGCAAGAACGCATCCGGCGCCGTGTGAAAGTCGATCAGTGGCGGTCTCGACTGTCTGGAACTCATCGAGCTTCCCTCGCGTCCACTCTCACCTCGATTGTGCGGCGGCGGCATATCTTCCTTTCGCCAGGAACTCATGCTCGTGTAGCTTCCCGTGCGTTTCGAAGAAGAGAAGTTGCTCGTGATGCTCGCCATGCTGAATTTCCGAATGACGTGGTTGGCTCCAGCTCGAATTGGGTCGGAGCGGCGGACCATGCCTGGATAAGGCAGCACATCTCGAGACCAGACGTCTGAGAGGATGGTCTCAAGGCGATGACGATCTGCACGGCGTGGTGCGAGGGTCTGTACATGGCTAGGAGTGGCCACAGATTGCGAGCGTGGAATTTGGAAGGAGCCCTGAGAGGAATTGTCCATCACTTCCTTCACAGCTTGGGTGTTCTTGATGATGACTTGGTTCAAGTCTGCCGTAGGACCGATTGTCGCTGCTCGCTGGACGGACATGCGGCGCACAAAACTGCCCGGTTTGCCAAATGCTTTGCCGATGCTCTTCATGTCTGCCGTGAGAGGTGACTGCAGTTCGAAGACATTCGCCTTTCCCTCAGCGACAGCCGCAATCTGAGTTTCGATGCCACTGGCGATGTGTGTCCGCCAGACTTCAGATTCCACCGCCGAACAAGCCGTGAAAATGAGTTCATACATCCTCGCACCCTGTTCGAAGACTACCTTCCACGCGTGCGGAGCAGTGTGGCACTGTAGTCCCTTCGCATTATCCGTCTCTTCGATAGTTGCATTCGCCAATGTGATGCTCACCAAAATACTGTATTTCGACTGATCTTCATCGCAAGAAGCCAGGAGAAGACACGACTCGAACAGGACGCAGATCACATAGGCACCTTTGATGCGGTCCCGACTGCGGTAAGCAATGTACAATGTCCCGCAGAGCGAGACCCGGCCGAGGAGTTGTAGGAAGATTGAGCGTGGGACTTGACTGGAAAATGTGAGGCGGTCACCGATGAGCCAGGTCGTTTCCAGTGCTCGCGCGCGGGCGGGATTTTCTTTTGCGGCGTTCATGCGGTGGCAGACAGAGTTCAGTTTGAGTCGAAGTTCTTCGATTTCCGCGTGTGAGATCGGGTCATCGCACGCGGGTGTGAGTTTGTGAAGGTCGCTGAACAGGAGCTCGTACCGTGGAAGGCGTTGGATGGGCTGCAAGTTTGTCTCAGCATGATCACATCTCTTACTCGTTGCAGTTTCTCACCTTGATCAACAAGTCCTTCACCGTCATCGCCCTCTTCCGATTCGCCTCCCTCGTCCTCACGGGATTGACATGCGCCGATATGGCCTCGATGGCTTTATCAAAGTCCGCCCATCCCGCAATCGCTCGTTGTGTATCGTCGACGTCACGCTGGATCAAATCATAGTTGGCGCCGTAGTCCTCGTAGGCCGCAAATCGCAACATCTGTAGTACACGTTTTGGTTCAGCACTCTTTGTTCGTCGATCACTTCTTCATCATCCTACGTTGTCCGAAAACACTTTCGCCACCGCGGCGATCGTCTGCGGGCTGCACCGCAACACGACCTGCGCATCGTCAGACGAGGACCGACTGATGTTCAATGACCGCCGTCCCTGCCGGATTGTAGCAAGCGTCGATCGATTCGGCGTCGTTCTTTGAGGGACCGCGTCCACGCTGTGCCATCGATTGTGGGCCCGTATTGGTAAAGGTAGGCGGGCAATGGTTTGATCGTACTCGGCGAAAGGCACGATTCGATGGAGACAGCCGAGAATGTTGTCGTGCAAATGTAGAATGTCGGCGATGTTGCGCTGGGTAGAGGTGCGGGCGAAGCTTGTTGCTGTTGGTTGATGGGCGAGGATGGTGAAGTATGCCTGTGAACAATCGGCATTGTCAGCTTTAAAAATCAGCGAGACGCTCGGTATACGCACGTTAGACAAAGCCTTCACATCCGCGACATAACTCTCCTCGGTCCTGATCAGCTCTTCAAGTTTCTCTCGTCTTTTTCGAGCTCGTTGTTTTGCCGCTTCATCGATGATAGACCGTCGACTTTCTATCGAGAATCGTATCTCGGACCCGGAGACGATGCTGCTCCGCTGATGGCCTCGTCTGAAGCGAGTCGTGCGCCGGGACAATGTTGCCATACTTGCGCTTGCGAGGGTGGCTGTCGCAGACCGTACTGCGGTAACGAAGCGGACGGATGAACCTTGAGAGTCGGAGTGGTAATGTCGGCCGGGACTGAGGTATTGTTGTCCTGGTGATGTGGCTCGAGCGTCGAAGTCGTCCAGCGTCCACCGTTCTTTTCGCGGTGAGAGAAGTTGAGGAGGATTGTGGCGTTTTCTGCGCAACTTACTGACCCATCTGCTGAACGCCGGAGGCTGCTGGTGTTGTGATTCGGATGCCGGACCGGCAATGTCGACCATTGGTGTCGCCTGGCTTTCGCGGTGGTCGTGTGGATCGAAGTCGTCCTCAAGCTCGTGCTCGGCAATATCATTCAGCTCTTCCTCCGGTTCGGATCCAGCTGAGAGCTCCACAGGTGCTTGACATGTCTGTATGGGCGACGGTATGAGTTCATCGTCGCCTTCAATGACATCTCCCAGCCTCGCTTCTGTTTGCTCAGAGCCAGGAACTGAGTCTAGTCGTATCCTGCCACTGAACGCACTCGCAGAGCTAGTCCTCCTCGAACCGGTGGCAGTTGCTTCAGTCCCGCTTCTTTCGATCGGAGCTCTTAATCTGCCACTGTATCCCAAACTCATCGACGAGCTGGAATGCGGTGCTGGTGGTGTCGGGCCTGGAGAGCTCGCATGTCGACGAAAGGGTCGTGAAGGGATGGCCCAGGATCCCACGGAGGATAGAGAGCTGGTAGATATACTGCGAAGTCGTCTGTGCTGTACCGTACGGCTGGATCCAAGACTGGCGATGGGAGAACATGATCGGTTGGAGGATGGGTGATCAACAAGAGGACTGAGAAGAGGACTGCTGGCGGCTAGAGAGAGGATGTACGAAGACATTACTTTGGCGGTGCTGCGGAATCATGAAAGAGAGTAGGGGTGGGATAAGAGGTATATTGGTAAGAGTGTTGTGACGAGATAAGATGACCAAAAGAAGAGAAAGGAGGGATGTGAGATGAGAAAGTGCTGCTGGAATAAGAGATGTACTTACCGCCTCCTCGGTGTTGATGGACATATCTGGTCATATTTGAGCATATCGGCGGAGCAGGGGCGATAGGGCATCATTCTGCTTGATCTTGAGCATTCCGTTGTGTCTCTTCCTCCCAGGCTGTGATGTAGATTTCACAGCGATATTCGTCTTGGTCACGAAGCTTTCGAGCATTCATTCTTATGCAAACAAATCATTCAGCACTGAGGTGAGGTAGTCAAGAATCGTCACGTACTGAGATGCATCCATCGTTCGTGTCACAGCATTGGTGGGTGATGATGGAAGAGAGAAAGTCGCGATGCCGACGGTAGGGTTAGGGTTTGGGCAGAGAGCGTTCCAGTTGGAGAAGGATTCGTGCGCCACGTGGATCTGCAAGGATTGCGCTTCAACGGCAGGACCCGCATTTCACAAACGGCTCAAATGCGACGACATGTCTTTCTTCTGGTCACTGTCTTTTTCGATATGTTATTTGAATATGGTCGTGAAGACTACATCACTTCGCCGTGCGTCGATGTGTCCCTTCTGAAGCGCCAAGCAAGACTTTCCGGCCTCCCTCCCACCTTTCCGTCGCCGGCCATGACCGAGAACCCGAGGAGAGCAAGAAAATGCAGAGGAGAGGTACCAGACATACGAAAGAGTTGCGAATGGCGAAATGGATACCGACCACCAGCTTTGGACGATGATACAGGTATCGGGAACACTCGAGGAAAGCCGTCCCGCGACTCGGCATGCCGTACTCGGGCCGGCACTGCGAGAATCTACGATCCGCTTGAAGTCCACACAAAAGATCCAACATAAGGTAGTCTCAAGTGCTATGACTGTGGTCTCTGAATGCCATGTATCATTGCAATGGGATGGGAATCTTTTGTAGCCTTCAAGTAGTGCTGTGTATTCGCGGATGCCTTCTGTCACAGTTCAACACATGTGCATCATCAGATAAGTCTCAGTGCCATTGCCAACCGAATCTGGATGAGTGCGATCGTTGGCCTTGTCCTCGATCATCGCTTGCGTTCGAAAGCCTGCGAATTTCTGGTCATCACAGGATACCGATCTCCGATCTGTGCTGGACCGTGCTGCGAGAGCGTGCCATTCCCGATCAGGATCCCTCGAGGCTCCGATGGCTTCGAACACTTGAGATGTAGGCTCGAGGAGATCACTGGCGACATATGTCCAGAACGATATCGTGGTCTTCGAGTATCTCTGGCTGCGAGGCGTCTCTGCAATACGCTTCTCCGATCCCAGGTGTTCTGGCATGCCTTCGCCAGATCGGTGATCGGTCGCTTGCGTCCGTGGATTTTGACGGTTGCTTTCCAGGTTATACTGGATATGGATGCTTTCCACTGGGAGTGGCCGGTCTCCATAGCATCCTCCCACTCTGCAGAACAGTGGCTCGCATCTCGTCAGTATGCGTCAGTACACAGTGCCAGAGGTCCGCGTCCAAAACAAAATCTTTGTTTACCCTTCCTCCATCTTTCCTTCCTCAACATCCACAACACACAATATCAGTAAGTATCACCACAACACTCCAAATCGCTTCACATATCACATGCTAATGGCCCTCACAGAGCTAAGTTTATCAAATTGACCAAATCCACACGAAGAGAACCAAACTAACTTGCAGCGAAAATGTTCTTCTTTTTGAAGAAAGAACAGGAGAGATCGGTGGTGAGTTTCAACCTCTTTCTTTGCATCGCTCTTTCTTTTCTTCGGCAACCATGCCCGCAAAGCGCACCTTGTGCTCTCAAGACTACACACTGGCTTCGAGTCGGTAATTCGCATTCTGCACCACGTCTTCCTCGCTCTCACCATGGACTGTGCCTGTGACACCGACTCCATACCCACGACGACGTACCACGACCTGGACTTCGGACATGCTTCACTCCACTCCTCTTCACACTTCTCACCAACATACCATGCCACTGAGCGCCATCTCATGCATTCCACGTCTCACCTCACATTTGAGCCAAACATCTACTGGCTGTCGTCTGCGTCCACTTCTCGGTCCAACGCCACGCGACTGAAGATCAACTCATGCATCTCACATCTCACCTCGTCTCCGAGTGAAGCATCCGCGGTCTTCGACCTGCTTCGGCTCTCCGGTCAAACTCCCCGCCAATGGTCTCCAACTTATACACACAAGCTCATGTGTTGCCACCGAGTCAACACTCGCTCTTCGTCCGAGACAAGCTGTGCTTCTCTCCAGCATCGCTTCCGCAACTCGAACACACGCCATGCCAATGGACCTCATCTCATGCACGGGACATCATGTCTTGCTTCCGAGACGGATCCCACTCTTCTCCAGGCTCGCTCCCGCAACTTTCCAATACTCCACGCCAATGGAGTCCATCCAATAGGCACAAAATCAGTGCTAGTCCTCGAGACGACTCCGGTCTCTCTCCAGGATCGCTTCCGCTCTCCGTTCACACCATGCCAACAAGATCCATCTCATACATACCAACTCACGTCTTGCTCTCGAGACGAAAGCAGCCCATCTCCAGGATGGCTTCCCCGGCACCTACACACACCACGCCAACGGACTCCTTCCCATGCGCACAAAACCATGCCTTTCTCTGGAGAGGAATTCCGCTCGCCTCCAGGATCGCTTCCGCTCTCCGTTCACACACCATGCCCATGAGATCCATATCATACATACGAACCCATGTCTTGCTCTCGAGACGTTTTCCATTCTCCTCCAACATTGCTTCCGTTTTTTCGTTCACACACCACGCCAACGAACTCCATGCTAACAGGTCAATAGCGGGCGGCGTTGCGGAGGGGGAAGCGGCGGGTGAGGAGGGTGTTGGGGATGGGGAGGAAGGGAGAGTTGGTGGCAGTCTTCGACTGTCACGTGCACGAGGGGTGGGTGCTTTCGGTGAGGGAATGTTAGAGGGGATATGGACGTTCGAGACCTCCATCGGGACCCTGGAATCCGGACCACGACGATCAGCGAGGACGTCTGAGCCATCGGCTGCCGAATACAATCGACACTGAACTCGACATCCCAGCGGCGGAGCGGCGACACACTCATCTCGACCATGGAACGATATCTTGAGCCATCGGCTGCCGAATACAATCGACACCGAACTCGACTTCCTACATACAGATTTGGGGGATCCAGGAACTTTGGAGTTGACTCACGTCAACCACTTTCGCTAAGTCTCCTCTAACATTCAGATTTCTTTTCCCCCTTGTTTTTTCCCTTTTGTTTTGAGCTTGCTTACTTTTCACAGGATCGATGCCTCAGGCATAAGAGAGGGCTTGGCGTTTGTTTTTGTTCACCTACAGGATTCTCCTCGAGCTTAGCTCGAGCTTCGCCATCACCACCACGCTGATCGAGTCGGCCACATCACCACAAGCCGCATTGAAATTTTGGAAGCACAAGAGAGTGGTATGTGGTCTTCCAGCTTCATCACTCACTACCAACGCTTACTTTTGATCAGAACACCACCTCAGCATGTCCGCCGTCAAGCGCAAGAGAGCAGAGATTGCCACCAACCGACTCAGCAAGCCATTCCGGTCACCACTCGGCACAGGCAGGAAGGCATCATCAGCCACCACCACCTCATTGGACGTCACCATTCGCAAGACCAAGAACGACATCGACACACTCAAGCAAGCACATGCACTCTCAACATCATCCACAGACGCAGATCTGGAGGTATGTTCCGCCGTGACAGAGACATCTTCGACACCTGCTGATCACCATGCTTCACTAGGCCCTGATCGACAAATGGCGCCTCGCCTCACAAGCCATCGCGGAGGAGCTATTCGGGACGGTGAAGGAAAAGGTATGCAGGATGGGAGGAGTGGCAGCATGGAGGGAGGCGGAACGGTCGAAGCGAGATAGGATGAAGGACTGGGGTGCGGAGGATGCCGTTCAAGATGACGATGATGCCGACTGCGAATTCGACGAGGAGGGAGAGGAGCTACCGGAGGACGAGCAGGAGTACAGGAAGGCGATGAAGCGACAGGCAAGGGAAGAAATGCGAGCAGCAGCAGATCCACCAGACGAACCACCACCAGAAGAGGCTGCCGCCGAGGATGTCATTCAGGAGGAAGATAGTTTTACGATGGGAACGATGCTACGGTCGATGCGGGTGGAGCTGGACTTGATTGGGTGGGATGCGGAGGGAGAGCGATGGGTCTAAGGCGTTCGTGGGGGTCTCAAGGCGCTTATAGTTGTTCAATCCAGATTGAAGCAACAACATCATCTTCCGTCTCAAATGTTCTTCATGTGACAATCTGAACACTTATCTAGGTATGCGGAGGTATGCTGCTGCCTGCTGATCCCCCGTAATCACCGACTCCTCTTGCACCTCTGGCTAACCCTCCATCGTCTCGGTTGCCTCTTTCGTGAAGGAGAGCATGTATTGATGTGAAGCTCTCTTCCACGATCGGACCTTGACGCCTCGTTGCCGATGGAATCAGAAAAGAGCTTCAACGATGCATGTTCGCTCGATAACTCCCGGTGTAACGACGCAATTCATGACTGCACTACGTCGGACTGGACATCGTGCCCACCTTTGCCCCTCATACGGCCGACAATCATCACCGAACGCTCTTGCTCCTTCTTCAAGAAGAAGATGCGCGCCATCTTCCTTCACCTTGTGTAGAGAGATGCCCTGATGTGACAAGCAGTCCCTATTAAAGCGCTGCTCCCCTTCACGTCTTGTGCTACACTCGCGTCTTGGTGCGCAATCGATATGTGATGGGCTTTCACCGTGTTCGCGTTTTCGCAACGCGTTGGATCACTCCATCTACCCGTAGCGGGGTGAGCATTATTCCCATGTTGAAGCTCTTTTGTGGTTCTATCGGGGCGTCAAAGCCCGATCGTGGAAGAGAGCTTCACAACGGAATTCGTGCCTAGAAATGATCGTTAGACCCACGCGCTGGGACAAGTTTGCCGACAGCACGAAGCCTCGATTCTCATTCACGAGCGTCCAATCCCGCGTTCGCTCACGAGCAGCACCTACGCACGCTGTGCACGTGGCAGTCGTAGACTGCCACCACCTTCCCTCCGCCAGGCTCTTCGTTCCGCCTCTCTCTGTCGACGTGAGCCTCGTCCGCCGAGTCGAAGGTAACCTATAGTGTCACTTCGTAGTCCGTGTATTGCCCTTCCTTCGGGTGATCCGGTGTTGGTGCGAATCGATATGTAAAATGTCTTCACCTCAACCGCTTTGCTCGCGACGATCGTATCGGCTTGCATGTCCGACATTCGCTCCGTGGTCTCAGTGGAATAGCCAAACGAATGAAGGGGCATGGCGGAGGTCAGAGTTGTCCTTTGGCCAGAAGAACGTCTGCATACATACAAGGCGGAATCCATTTGCTCGATCAATGCCATCTTCGACGAGAACCAATGTGAGTATCGATTACCAATCGTTTCGCAGCAGGCGATGTCGAAAGGAGAGTCCAAAGAGTACTGGAGTTGTGGATTGCTTCAGACATGGCCTTCATCGCGCATAGTAGGCGCCTGAGCATAGACCCTGACATAGAGGCATCAGCGTACGAGTCGTGCTCAACATCCTAGAAGGAGGAGGAGTTGGTGAGTTGCACATAGAAGGTATATCAGTTCGTGAAATTGATGAGAGGTCCAAACCACACTCATAGCTTCGCACCACCCTCCTTTTCCAACTTTGCAATTGCCCTTTGGTAGTTCTTGACCAATTGTCGGATCGCAAGATCCAGCATGACATCCTCCGATCCACCAGGGATTCGAGCGCCCATGACATCTCGATAAATGTGCGCCACAAGCTCGCCCTGGCCGGTCTCCGTGAATCCATTTCCTCTGCATTTCAAAGTCAGCACTCTCCATCTTCAATCCTTCCTTCATTGATCACTTGACTTACCCGTGCAATAACACGCCACACTGCGCACACTCGTTCAGTACCATACCAGCCTTCGCTTTCACCAATGCCGTCAAGCCTCCCAGCCTCGTATCCGCCTCGGCCTTGGGCAAGTGCTTCATCTGCCACAAAAATTCGTTCACCCAGCTCTGCAGAGTCTCCAACTCAGCCAGCGCTCTCGCCAACCGATTCCTGACCACCGGCTGCTCGATCAGCGCCTTCCCGAACGCCTCCCGCTTCATGACATATGCCATTGTCGTGCTCAGCGCTACTCGAGCCTGGCGTGTGGTACCAATCGCAATGAGGAGTCGCTCGTGGTTGAAATTCGTCATGACGTAGAACATTCCCTTGCCCTCTTCACCGATCAAATTCTCCACGGGCACCTTCAAATCCTCAATATCGATGAATGTCGTGCCACCAGTCTTGCTGCCTGTTACAGTCAAGCGTCGCATCTCCACGCCAGGTGTGTTCTTGAGCGGCACGATGAGCAGACTCAAGCCTCCAGCGCCCTTGCCGCCTGTGCGCACCGTCATCGTGGTGTAATCACTCCAGATTCCATTTGTGATCCACTTCTTCGTGCCGTTGACGATGTAGTGCTTCCCATCCTTGCTCTTGACCGCAGTTGTCTCCACATTCGCGACATCGCTACCAGCGCTCGGCTCGGTGATGGCAATGCATGTCCTCTTCTTGCCCGTCAAGAAGTCTGGCAACCACTTCTCTTTCAACTTCTGCGAGCCAAACTTGATGATCGGAGGGATGGCGTATGAGAAGCCTGCATTCAGACCTGAAGCTGGCCCGCCGAGACCGGATCGGTTCATCTCGTCGACGTAGATGCCAGTGTGGATGTAGTCCCAGTCTTCGATAGGTGTGCCGAGGATGTGCTTGATTCCAGCCGCGTGCAGCTCTTTCACCGGTAGTGGTGCAGGAAGATTGGGTACCAGCATGTTGTCCTTGTTGAACTTGTCGAAGAGATCTTCGGGCAGTGTGCCTGCATTCTCCCACTCCATGCAGTTGGGGAGGAAGTTCTTCTCGAACCATGCTCGGCATGCTTTCTGGAATTTGAGGTGCTTCTCTTCGTAGAATGGAGACGGCAGGCCGAGGAGGTAGGGAGGGTCCGAGAAGGGGATCTGGGCGAGTGGGTCCTGCGACATCTTGAAGTCGTGTATATGTGTTGTAGAGGCGGGTGTTGGTTAGAGGGAGTGGGAAGGCGAGAGCAGGAGGAAAGAGAGTATTGAAAAAAACGACTTGACCTTAGTGCTGACGATCTTGTTCTTTGGATCCGAGGGTCTGCTATACGAACATCGTGTATCTCGTGGCGATGTGGTGAAGGTCGCGGGAATACGACGTGTAGAGCCGCGGCAATATCGAGCTATCGAAAATCCGGGGTCAAAGCCGAGCCGGCGACTCAGCAAAGCCATGTCAGCCGCCAATGCCGAAGTTCAGGGACAAGTCACAGTACTTTGACTGGCGAGGTACACATCCAGTCGCAGATTGGAGATCAAGAGGCATTGTTTTGATAGGTCAGCGACATACCTCGTAGAATCGACTGAAGAACGAAACCGGGATCTCAGACTCGCATTCTTGTCACAGGCTGAATGTGCGCTTCTGATACGCTCGGACTGCTCCGAAGCTAGAATATGTGCTCGGTTTGCGCCATGATGCCGGCCTTCGATCATTTCATAAGACAAGGTTCACTTGTCGAGACATCCTTACCACATGTCGCCCCCACCCAGGCATGCGCAACTCTACGCCGCCCGCTTGATGAGATGCCCTCCAAAGCAGCAGGCAATACCTTAGTCTGTGAAGTTTGCGATGTGTGGTGGTCCGAAGCGAGTCAACGGTAAATGCATCTTCCAGCAATGCTTCGATCGAGGATGACGGTCCAGGCTGGACCGTACTGGGCCAGATGCGTCTGTTTCTTGCCATGGGCAAGTCGAGACAATGACTGGCGGTCATTGCGTTTTCCAAAAGATCAGGATGCTGGAGGACGGTGCGATCTTGTTCGGCTAGATCAGCCCCTGGACCCCGTGCAGCGTGAGTCCTTGCATTCGACGTTTCTTTCGAAATGCGACTCGAGCTTTATCGGACTGGTCACATCCCATGCGTTTCTCTGGTACGGTCGACGAATCTTCACTTGCAGAGAATACATCGTTCTCGATCAGCCATGTTCTGATATGCGTAAAATGCGCCGTGGTCGGCCCATTTCTGAGACATCGGCGGGCAAGAAAGAAGTGGTCGACACGGCAGGAACGGCGAAACTCTCTCCCAAGGAGAATATCTGGCCATCAGGCACACCTCGCGATGAGCATTCGAGGCGTAAATATCGCAATGAGTGAAATAGAGTGTAGACGTGCGGTCAAAACGTGAGCTGTGAGGTTCAACTTGTCTCTTAGCGCGATCGATCGATGTCGTCAGAGCCAGGATGTTCCGCCGCGAGCTGCTTTTTGTTGACCATTGAACTCATGAGCTTCACCTCTCATATTCCTCTCTTCATACACCTTCTCAACCATCATGTTCTCCTCTAGACTGTTCAGACCGGCACAGCAGCTGTCAAACGTGAGTGATCAGCAAGCTCCAATCCTGTACGATCAACGCTAACCTGTGGCAACAGCACGTTCGTCGATACGCATCCGAAGCACCCAAGAGCGGCGGCGGTAACCCCATCCTCTACGCTGTCGGCGGTGTCGCTGCCTTAGGCGCTGGTGCCTTCGCACTTTCCGGCCAGAAGAAAGACCCGGTCGCTGCTGCGAAAGAGCTTACGGAGCCGAAAAGAGAAAATGTGCCGCCTCATATGGGAGGTCCGCCTGACAAGGTTTTCATTGGAGGAGGTCGGTCATATCAAAGAGAAGCAAGGTTGAGAAAGGATACAAAAGATGCTAATGCATCGTAGACCAGGGCTTCATCTCCTTGACACTGGACTCGACCGAGAAAATTAACCACAACACGAACAAATTCCGCTTCAAGTTCGAGAACCCGGAAGCTGTCAGTGGTCTCACGATTGCGAGCGCTCTCGTCACAAAGCACAAGGCCGAGGGCGATGAGAAGCCAACAATTCGACCATACACTCCAACTAGCGATGAAGGTGAGCCTCATGGGAACTTGTTCGAGCATGGGACTGGCGGACTAACGGATGGGCAGACGAGAAGGGCTACATGGATTTGATCGTCAAGAAGTACGAGGGTGGCAAGATGTCAGAGCACCTCCATTCGATGGAGCCCGGTCAAAAGCTGGAGATGAAGGGCCCGATCCCGAAATACCAATGGCAAGCCAACAAGCACAACCACATCGCCCTCCTCGCTGGAGGTACCGGCATTACGCCCATGTGGCAACTCGCCCGCCAGATCTTCAAGGACCCCAACGACAAGACCAAAGTTACGCTCGTGTTCGGCAACATAACAGAAGAGGACATTCTGTTGAAGAAGGAATTCGACGACCTTGAGAAGCAATACCCGGAACGATTCCGCGCATTCTATGTTCTGGATAAGCCGTCAAAGAACTGGGAGGGCGGCAAAGGCTTCATCTCGAAGGAGCTATTGCAAAAGACAATCCCACAACCGGATGAGGAGAACGTCAAGGTGTTTGTCTGCGGTCCTCCTGGTTTGGTCAAGGCTATCTCTGGACCTAAGAAGAGCCCGGCAGACCAGGGCGATCTTGCTGGAACGCTGAAGGAAATGGGATACAGCAAGGACCAGGTATTCAAGTTCTAGACGACTTGATTGTACATGATGATCCACGCATGAACACGACAGCATTGTACAATACGATAGAGCTTTATACGATCTACCAGCCGCAAAGCTACTCGCATCCATGCGTATGGTCCACTCCCCGTCCTGTGGATCACCATCATCGGAACGGCGTAAAGTGGTCGTGGAGCTGTCTCCGTCAAACAGCCGAGACATATGGAGCCGATTAGCCGACGCCTTTCTACATGTCGATCGACGTCATGACAAAACATTCCTTCGGCGTCCCATCCGACTTCGCAACTCGACCAAAGAAGTGCTCCAACGCGAGCATTCTCGTGTATCTTGTTCGCTCTTTTAGCGGAGCCGCTCAACCGCAGGTAAGTTACGCGTGGCGTCTATCTATTACTGTTCCACCACGCGATGGATTCTTCTTTGCTTCATTCTCGTTCCTCTCTTCTGTTGGTTCCACAGTCAAACATGCGAAATGCAGTCGTTTCTTCAATACCGCAGATTTCGATCCGCGGTCGAGGCACAGCTGGAGCGGGATCGTGGTAAAGAGTCGGCATTGGGGAGATCTGGGACACAAGAGAGTCTTTCCCCGGCTTCCTCGAGTAAAAGCAAACAGGACCTGGACGAAGATGTTGAGCGAAAGGGACACACAGAGCGGGACACCGGATTGACGCCGTCGAGATCCAAGCCGAATCCAGACACAGCCACTGTCAATGAGAAGGATAAACACGACGAGTCCGCATCACAGCCACGGCAGGAACCCATAGAGGAACCCGAACACGCGGACGAGGAAGAGGAAGATGACGAAGACGATGACTTCGAACTCACACAAGCCCGTCGTACACTCTCCCGCACGACGACTCAACAATCCGGCGGCACCGCCCTCGGTCAAGTTCTGTCCGGCATCGAAGTCCGCAAATGCTCAACGCGCGAAGGGGGAGATGGTAACGTCTTTGTGGTCGGCTATGAAGGGCCTGATGACCCGAACGATCCGCACAACTGGCCAACGTCAAGGCGAATTATATACACGGCCATCATAGCGGGAATTGGCGCAGTCGTCGGATTTGCGAGTTCGATTACGAGTTCGGCATTGCCGCAAGCGAGTGCAGAATTTGGCGTGAGCAATGTCTTCGAAAGTGCGGCGACGGGCTTGTATTTATGTGGGTTTGGGCTGGGAGCGTTGTTCGCTGGACCCGTGTCAGAGACGGTGTGAGTTCTTGTTCTTAAACGTGTTTGTGAAAGCATGATTGAACTGACCAGTGGAACAGTGGTCGGAATCCCGTCTACATCGGGACGATGATACCGTTCATGATCTTCGTCATGGCGTCCGCTCTTGCTCCGAACATCGGTGCTCAATTGGCATTTCGATTCCTCGCGGGATTGTTTGGCTCGACGCCTTTGACCTGTGCGGGAGGCAGTGTGAGGTAAGCTAGGTCACTCTCCTTGACCTACACAAGGACTGTGCTAACAACACCGACGGCTAGTGACCTCTGGTCCCCCATCGAACGAGTCTTCGCCTTTCCGGTCTTCGCCAATGCCGCCTTCTCCGGGCCGCTTTTGGGACCGATTCTGGGTGGTTTCATCGCCGAGTCCTCCGCTGTCTCATGGAGATTCGTCGAATGGACAACCCTCATCTTCTCCGGAGTCATCTTCATCCTCGTCTTCTTCTTCCTCCCCGAAACATACCCTCAAACGCTCCTCAAATGGAAAGCCGAACACCTACGCACGATCACCGGCGACGAACGCTACCGTGCCGCCATCGAGATTCGGCAGGAGTCACTGGCTGTGCGACTGAAGAGGGCTCTGTACCGTCCATTCCTACTCACCGCGCGGGAGCCGATTATCATTCTCTTCGCGCTGTACTTGACGGTGATATACATCATCTTCTTTACCTTCCTCAACGGCTACACGTACATCTTCGATGACAACTACAATCTCTCGCAAGGCATTGGTGGACTGTGCTTCGTCGGCATCATCATTGGACTGTTCTCTGCCTCGGCGTTGGTCCCCTTGATCTACAAGTGGGCCAAGCGAGATCTTGCCAAAATCCGCGCTGAAGGCGGCGAGCGTCTGCCTCCCGAATTTCGCCTGTGGTACTCAATGCTCGGCGGATCCTTCGCCCTGCCAATAAGTCTCTTCTGGATGGGCTGGACCGCTCGCCCAGATATCCCGATCTGGTCTCCTCTCGCAGCCTCCGTCCTTTGCGGCTACGGGATCCTCACGATTTTCATCACCATCTACCAGTACCTCATCGACGCCTACGAAACATTCGCCGCATCCGCGCTCGTCTCGATCACGGTGATTCGATATGTGGCTTCAGGCGGGTTCGCGGTGATTGGAGTGCCTTGGTATGAGAATATCGGGGCGGCGTATGTCCTGACGATACTGGGCGCAGTCAGCGCGGTGTTGTCGCCGGTGCCGTTTCTGTTCTGGAGGTATGGGCCGTGGATTAGGAGTAAGAGTAAGTATGCGATTGGACCGGATGTGGCGAAGGAATAGAATCGAGCAGGAGGCATATCAGCTCTGGCTGCAGGATGTGCATGAGTACATATGCTTCCGGTTGAAGTATGCCGACCAAGGACATCGAATCGACCCTGTACACTTGACAGGCCGTCATGCTAAGATACCTGTCTGCCCAACAGACTGGCCGTCTTTCGTACTCTTCCGCTGTGCAAGCCGTCTTGCTGTCATGCACGCACATGTAAGATCCTGTTTGCCAACGAACGCATCATTGTTGGGCACAAAAGGGGCGCTTGGCCTGCTCTATGATAGCTCTTGGATCCTCAAGACCAGCGATTGGGCCTTGATGCGGCCATTCACTTCAATTCACCACTTCAAATAGTGAGCCTGTCACATGTCCTGCTATATCAGACAAAGATCCTTCGCGAGTGAGTGCTCGATTCGATGCTTTATCATGTGATAGATGAACTTCGAAGTGAAGTGAAAAGAAGTGAGGCCCCTTCAGTGAGCTCCAGAAACGGCCCGACTGCGGTCGGTCTTGCAACTCCACCTCATGCAAGCAAGCATCCAGACTGACGCCACTACTTCTTCAACAAACATCTTGCTGAAAAACATTCACCTCTTCAAACCACCTTGAAACTCGAACCAATCGTCCACTCATCACAACAACAACAACCACCGCCAAAATGGTCTACACCCTCGTCGTCCACCTCTACGCCAAAGACGACGCCGAAGCCATCAAGAAGCTATCGGCGAAACTCCAGGAAGCCAGTCAGGTATACTCCAAAGACAAGGAGACTCTCGGATGGTACACATCTCCCTCACCTTCATCACTTTCAAAACCCAATGAGCACGACCACTAACGACACACGCATGATGCAGGTTCGTCATGCAAGACCACAAAGATCCCCGAGCCTTCACCATCGTCGAGCGCTACGCCCACGAGAGCAGTCAAAAGTAACGTTCCTCACCTCTCACCTCTCACGTTCAGCTTGAAAATTTGCTGACGGCGACATTAGATATCACCTCGAAAACCCGTACTGGCAAACCTTTGACAAATACGTGATCCCGCTGCTAGACCGGGAGATGGATTTGCGGAGGTTGAATGAGCTCGACACGAGTGAGGAGGTCAGAGTGGAGACGGATGAGAGCATGTGGGCGAGTGTCAAGAAGCATCAGACTTATTAGCTTTGGAAGTGAAGGCGAGACGATGCCGGGCGGAGTGATTTCATGGCTTGAGAGATCGGCCACTAACGAATGGTTGAGCGGAAGGTCACTGAAGCAAAAGCGATGTGGTGCTTAGAGATGCTTGATTCTTGAGGTGGCGCTTTTGACCGATCGTAGCATAACGAACAGTCGTGCTCGATTTTGCTTCGTTCACGAAACCGTTTCAGCGACCATCTTTTGAATATTGGAGCGCGTCACGCGCAGAGCGACGAACGAGACAGGCGGCATTGCGCCACTATGCTCCGCTCATCAAGCTTACGCCCTCCCAGATCTTACAGTACACACATCGCAAGGCTACTTGCGCTCTTGCCCTCCTTCATCGCGCATCAAACCACAACAAACCTCATCCCCACCACAAGCTCGTCCTCGTCAAATACACCTGGCCTCGACTTGGTGGTCTGCCGCTGCATGCCCGGTCCAGCATAGGTAAGTACGCTTCCTCGACACAGCTCGGGCGGCTGAAAGGCAGCGAGAGCTTCTTCGCCTGTGCCTTCGTCGGGTGAGGGTTTCGGAGCGGGCGTAGAGGCTGCGCGACTTCTAGCCTTTGAATTTTTCTTGGGGCTGATACTCATGGGTTGTGGAGTCTCGCCAAGCAGCGATTCTTGCTCAAAAGGCATCATTGTCGCTTCGTCCTGAGCTGGGTTACCTTCACATAGCTTGCTTTGCTCCTCTTTCTGCGGCGTAGTCAAGGTGCTCAACTTCGGTAACATTGCCTCAGTGTCGTGCTCGCCTGGCTTCTTTTCAGGGCTCGATCCAGAGTCCTGTGGCATAAGCAACCCCAGCTTTGGTGGCGGCGCCATGACGGTGGGGGATGGAGTGGCCTTCTTTGTAGGCTGACGATGCGCGGACAACGATGAGACACGACTCGCAAGACGTCCACCCGGCGTCGCACCTTGATCGATCAACATGCTCAGCCGCTGCTGAGCCTCCATAGCGATTGGATCGTCCTCAACGTCCTGCATGGAGATGTCTTCATCTTGATGGACCCTGCTGTCCCTTCTAAGCCTCTTACGAGGAGGCTCAGCCTTGACAGGAGACGCTGGTGCATCACTGCTGCTGATTGCTTCCAAGACCTCAGCAATGGCGACTTCCTGATTCTCCACGCTCATCTTGCGAATATCATTCAACCGCTCGGTGATGGTCTTGCACATGGATGGTTTTCCGCGCTTGCTGTGCCACTGCCTCGCCATGGACATCTTGTCCGGCGGAATGCCGAGCTTGTCGGCGAACAGCTGGATCTTCGACTTGGGCTTTGCGTCTGCGACTTCGGGTGCTTCGTCGATAGACCCCTGAAGAGGTGGCACATTGTTGTCTTCAACGACGGCACTGCGTGTTCGCCGTGCTAACGGTATGGCGGGCGAAGTGGATGGCGGGATCTGGGCAAGATGCTCGCTCGACAACTCAGACGTGTCGGCCACTTGACTAGCTGTTGGTAAAGCATTGAAGGAGACTGGTGCGGACATGTTTTCAGAGCTCGAAACCGTCGTGACACTGGTGGAGTTATCTGGCAGTTGTGTGTCGACAAACGGATCATCCTCCAGTTCATTGATGTCTTCTGGCGTCTCAGCACCATACTTTGTGGAGAGCATTGCACGAGGGCTTGTCAGATAGCCGTGGATAGGCCCTTGTTTAGAGCCTTTGCCAGTCGTGATGATGACATCGAGAACGCCCAGATTGGCGCAGTCCTTCAATCGATCGGGCAGAGCGAGACTGGACAACGAAGAGATGTATTGCGCAGTGGGCGAAAGCTTGTCGCGCTTGTCGACGCCCCTGGTCTTCACATGGTCCACCAGGAGCGCGCTGATGCCGGACCACCGCTGCGCTGCTGTGAGATCGCTGCCTTCGCCCTGATCGAGCGCTTGGTAAATCCACGGCTTGGCAATTTGTTTGTGTATCCTTGTACCAGAGAACTTGTGCTTATGGTCGGTCCCTGAACGTTGATAGTTGATGAAGTGTGAGTCGGCCAGCTGGCCGTTAAGGAACAGCTCGATCTTCATATCCGGGAAGCGCATGTCACCGCGCTTCCTATTTATCTTTTGTGGAAACGACTTCCTGCATGTTTGCACTTCGAGGACAAGCGCCTGAGGCGCAGAGAGCTGGTGAAGTGGGAGACCTTCTATTCGATTGTTTGCGAAGGCTTCGGACGACTCTCGCGTGTTGTGCGCAGCGAGTGATGGGACGGAATTCGAAGGCGTGCCGCAGCGAGATACTGCTGTCATGATGGACCTTGCTTCAGTCGAAGGCGTAGCAGCCAGAGATGTCAGTGGAGAGTCTGTCGTATTCATCGATGATCCTTCCTTGCGCAAATTTGGTGGCGCGAATGCTGGTAGAGCAAACGATTCCCTGGTCTCTTCTCTCGTCACTCTCGGTCGACTGCGCTCGCTCGCCTCGACCACGAAGCACGGCAGATTTTCATCTTCTCCAATGAACTGCATCACACCTGTCTCGCTGCCATCGCTGCCGATCGGAAGCTCGCGCAACGGCTTGCCTGCAGCGAACACCTGCTCGATGCGCTTCCCATCTCTGTTGAGTGCGCCGGGTTTTGTGTCGACTGTCTTGGTGACAGAGGTTTCGAGGTCGGCAAGGGAAAGTGTCGCTGTGACGCCGCATGCGCTGTAGGTCGGCATTGTGCTTCGTTGTCATCGGCCGGAGTTTTCATCGGAAGATGCGCATCTTTTGCGTATTGTGTTCTTGAATTTGTTGGGACGAATTCATATCGTGGAGGGAGGCGCACCTTTGACCCCACTCGAAGGAAACAGCGTGTTTCCCGAAGCAGCAGGAACGATTTCGATATGTCTTGGCGTCGGTCTCGATTCACGGTCTCTCTGATGGGACGTTGGACTATGCCACTCATGGCCCAGTCAAGCATCTTTGGGCAGGCTAGAAGTGAGAGTCACCGGCAGCACTTCATGGGTATACCAGAAGCATCTCGTTGCAAGCCTGCCGAAAGTTGTGTGGCTTCCACAATGGAAGAACTTTTCAACCTGCCGACCCACCACCCCATGCCCTGCTCTCTGTAATAATCCCGATATTTGGCTGCTCCAGACTGTCACCCAGCTCTACCACCGTCTTGTCATAAACCCTCGCAATCTGCATGTCGAAACTATCGTCTTCCTCCCCATCCATCTCGTCTTCCCCTCCCTCGAGGACCAGCTCCCCATCAGTGTCCGTGTCCATCCTGTCCTCGTCCTTCTCCTCCTTATCCTCAACCTCGAACTCGCCCTTCTTGAACGCCTCAACAATATTCACCCTCGTCCTCTCCACCAAACTCCTTATCCTGACCTTTTCGGTTCCACTGACGCCCCTCATTCCCTCAAACCCAGGCAAGCGCTCTCCCGTCTCAACATCCCGTCCCTGCAATAGGCTCGCAAACGCATGATCCAGCTTCCCCAACGTGCGAAACAGACTCCTCGGCGTAGGCGGCATAGCCTGCACCACATTCCCCACCAACAACGCGATGCTAATCAAATACGGGACCTGCAACGACATCGTACCGCTAACCCACACCACGCCAATGAGCTCGTCAAAGTCGCGACATGCCTCTTTCATGGTCGCGTAGCCTCGTACGTCGCCCCAGGCGTCGGCTTTCTCGCGGTCAATGTCGGACAGGAAGGCGGTGGAGGGTGTCGTTCGTTTGGCGAAACGGCGTTGAATGTGGAGGAGTTTTTGGTCCACGTAGCGGATGAAGGTGCCCTCTTTTGTGCCGCCGGGTCGGAGAGGCGAGTCCCGTGGGTGGGGGAGGGTCGAGGTGGTGGTGGTGGAGGCTATGGATGAGGCCGGTGGGGAGAGAATGAAGCCGCCGCTTGGTTGGTGGGCATACATCGTGAATGGGTCGCAGTGTGTGCCAGCGTAACAGAGGAGAGACTCGAGAGTGGCTGTCAAGGTGAAGCTGCTCTACGCAGTCTTGGCGCTGGCATATGACGAGAGGAGTCGAGTGAGAACGTGCGACCTACCAAGCCAATACGACGGCATGCAGTTGCATCATCTGTCGGAATACAAAGGAAGCAGTCGCTTGCATGATCGTCGAGTCTCGCTATATCTGACTTTCTCAAGAATCTCAGCACATGAAGTTGGTCGTCTTCAGCAGCTGACCGGAAGTAGGTCCGCGAGCACCGTTCTACATGTGCTGACGTAGAAGTCTCCTGCACCCTGGCTTAGCGTGGAGTGGTTGCTATGGCCGTGCCTGAGATCAAAACAGACGACTTTCGATTCTTCAATCCTCTCTTCTTCTTCCTCACCTCTACCACACCTCACTACTCTCCCACACGCTCTCAAGCTCTCACCAGCTTCAAGCCTTTCGGCTTCCCAAATCCATCAAACGGCATACTGCAAAATATTCGCGATCATACTAACCGGACCTCTTAACTGAGTCCTCCACAGCGTCAAATCGACAACCCACCACACATTCCCAGCGGATATGGCAACTGCATCAGTATTCACCCCCATCAAACAACGCCGTGATGGCATCTTCTCCACTCGCCTCGCCGGTGGCCGTGCTCCCCTCACTCCCTCTCCGCAGACGCCCAAGGTCCAGGCCGTCGCAGAGGTCGGAGAGAGCATCCACCATGGCAACGTCAACTTGATCTCCCGCTTCTCCCGTTCCGTGTCCAAGACGAACGTCCGAGACTCGCCCAAGTCCAACATCGCCGCCCGCCAGCCATTGTCGCCTCGCCGCCTCGACAACACCACGAGCGACTTCACCCTCTCTGGCACCGGCGCCCGCCCAAGCACCGCGACATCAGCCAAGAACACCCCTTCGCGTGCTCGCTCTGGACGATCTGGCTCAACCCACCGCACTCCCAAGCGCAGCCAGGGCAAGATCAACTACACCGCCGCCGACCGCTTCATCCCCAACCGGGACGCCAGCGAGGCCATCTCCTCATCGGGCGCTGCCGTCAAGCTCGACAACGAACGCACACCTGGACGTCGTCCCAAGTCAAGCGCAGGTCAAGAAGGCTCTGCCACGCTTGCCGCCAACATCTCCAGCTCGTTCGACCTCGGCCGCCCACAATCCTCTTCTGATGCTACGGCATCGCTCTCTCTCGACGGCCTCAACCTGAACGACGATGAGGATGACGAGCCAAAGACCAAGCAGAGCCCAAACACCATTGCATACCAGCAGTCGGTCGCCGAAGCCTGCGGTGTTAGCATGAAGCAGCGCATTCTCGCGTTCAAGCCTGCGGCACCAGAGTCGTCTCGTCCCATCGACCTTCGCTCTCAGTACAACCGTCCTCTCAAGCCCACCGCCGCCTCCGCCTCGGCATCCCGCCGCCGTGTCCTCACCGCACCCGAGCGCGTTCTTGACGCTCCAGGTCTTGTGGACGACTACTACCTCAACCTCCTCGACTGGTCCTCCGGCAACCAAGTCGCCATCGGCCTCGAGCGCAACGTCTACGTCTGGTCAGCCGAATCCGGCTCCGTCTCGAGCCTTCTCGAGTGCCCAGCCGATACCTACATCGCCTCCGTCAAGTGGAGCGGTGATGGTGCGTACGTCGCCGCTGGTCTCGGAACAGGTGAAGTCCAAATCTGGGACGTCGAGGACGGCACCAAGCTGCGCTCCATGTTCGGCCACGACACCCGCGTCAGCGCCATGGGCTGGAACAAGCACATCCTCTCCACCGGCGCGCGCTCCGGTCTCGTCTACAACCACGATGTCCGCATCGCACAACACAAGGTCGCCGAGCTCGTGTCTCACACCTCGGAGGTCTGTGGCCTCGAGTGGCGCGCCGACGGAGCCCAGCTCGCGACCGGCGGTAATGACAACCTCGTCACCATCTGGGACGCCCGCGCCCTCAACGCTCCCAAGTTCCAAAAGACCAACCACCACGCCGCCGTCAAGGCCATCGCCTGGTGCCCATGGCAATCTAACCTCCTCGCCACTGGAGGCGGTTCCCACGACCGCCACATCCACTTCTGGAACACCACTTCCGGCGCGCGCGTCAACAGCATCGACACCGGCAGCCAAGTCACCTCTCTCCGATGGAGCAACACCTACAAGGAGCTCGTGTCATCCTCCGGCTTCCCCGACAACTCGCTCTCCATCTGGAGCTACCCTACCCTTGTCAAGAACATCGAGATCCCGGCCCACGAGTCTCGTGTCCTGCACTCGGCGCTCTCGCCTGATGGTCAGATGCTCGCTACGGCGGCTGCGGATGAGTCTCTCAAGTTCTGGAAGGTGTTTGAGAAGAAGCCTGGTCAGGGAAGCTTGGTCGGTGGCACCTCTGGTTCTTCTGCCAAGGCTAGCTTGACCAAGGCTACTACCATTCGCTAAAGGAGTTATAGCACTGTGCATGTTCTCTGTTTTTCATGTTTGGGACTGATGACATGGATGGATGAGATCATGTTTGCTTGCTTGCGATGATGGATCGATGAATGGACTTGTTGGATACCAGCTTGGAAATTTTCGTTTTGGCTCGGCAGCGTGGCTGCGCAATTTTCTTTCGGATTCATGCCGATCATGGCTGAGAGAAGGCGGTTTCTTTACTTGTAGGTCATTTGGAAATGGAACTACAATCACACTCGTTTATCACTTAACCGGTCCTCATCCTCTCCATTCATCGGAGCAAGGTCTCACTCTAAGCTACCAAGGCAGTCGTCCACAGAGATGTTGATGTAATGTTGTGATATCAAAGTCGTGTTTCATAGGAATACTTCGTTCTCATAATTCATTCCATCATAACCCATCCACCTCCCCCCCTCCGACTCCATCCTACTCAAATATACACCCTCTTCGCCTCCCTCGGATGACACTCCTGCGGACAATACGGACACTTCATCCTCGCTTTGCCTTTACTATGCGCTTCCAAACTCTCCCTCGCAATGACATGACCACACGGCAACATCATCGGGGGGTTCGCATCCGTGCCCTGTTCTTTACTCACGGGACACACGAAAATCTGATGGAATGCAAATCCGTCCGGTAAGGGTGTCTCGACGGGTAATTCGTTGACGCTGGTCCATTGTCCTCGTGAAGCCTCCAGCACGCGCTCGACTTTGGTGAGGATTGGTAAGGCGATTCCACCGGCTGTGACGGCTGTGTAGAGCGGGGAGAGGGAGGAGAGGCCGAGAAGACCGCAGAATTCCCGGGTGAAGGATTCGGAGGCGGAGGTGTAGAGGGATGGGGTCTGGAAGAAGGTCGTGTAGGGAGAGGTTTGGAGAGAAGGGGAAAAGGCGAGGGAGCCGAGGAGGAGGGAGGTTTCGTGGCGGTAGCGGGTGGAGAAAGTGGGGAAGGTGGTGCGGGCGTATTCCAGAGCGCGGAGGGGGCCGGAGAAGGGGTCGTCATCTGGGGAGGAGGTTTGAGGGGAGGTGTAGAGTTCGACGAATTTGAGGCGGGAGAGTTCGAATTCGAGGTTGGAGCCGCGGTGTTCGAGGGCGGAGGAGTTTGCAGCGGCCCAGGCTATGGCGGGGGAGAGGTCGTGGTGGTTGCGCAGGGCGTCGAGGATGTGGTACATTTCGGCGAATTTGGTTTGCAGGCCTGTGGGGGAGTTGGGACTGCCGACGAGTTGTTCGATGCCGTCTTCGGGTGGGAGGTGTTGTTGGGAGTCTGGCATTTCTTCGTCTTGTGGGTTCTCTGTGCCTTCTGCTGTGCCTTCCATCTGTGTGTCTTCGTCTACTACGCCTGATCTTACGGGATTCTCTTGCACCTCCCGGACGAAGGTCTTAGCAACGTCAAACTTCCCTTCCCTCAATAGATGCATAGCAATAGCTCGATTGATGAGTTGCGGCTGGCTGGCGAGCGCATCATTCGACGCCGTGGGTAGCACAGCATTCTTGAACTTGTTGTCCAGCGCCTTCCGATAGGCGTTCAGGCCCTTGTTGACTTCTTTCAGATCGTCCTCCAGGTTGGTGAAGGACTGCTTGACGGGTTTCTGAAGCTTGGCCAGGTGCAGAGGCGCCATATCGGGGTTGTCGGCGACGGCATCACGGGCGTTTTGAAGGAGGTCGATGAGCTTCTGGACGTCTGTGATGGCGGCGGAGAGGTTGCCCTTCTTCTCTTGCTGCTCGTGGGCGGCGATGAGGGCGTCCATGGTGAGATATTGTGTTATGAGTCTGAGAATTCGGTCATGTCGAGTTCGCTTGTTTTGATATGGATCGTGATCGGTGGATTGTGGTGGAGCAATCAATGGTCGTGACCACCGAGAGAGAGTGCAGTCGTGAGGTCGAAGTTGTGGCTTTGTTTAGCCACGTGCGAGTGGCTGAATGGACCATGGATCACGTCTCCCTCGACCACAACTCCAGAGCACGCTACAGACATCGACATGAACAACGACAAGAACCGAACTTGACATCGGATCGCGAGGAGCACACCAGAAACTCCAGAGCGGTTGAATGACACGATACAAGTCGGAAGTCCAGCATGACGAGGAAATGGTCCGGGACGAGATGAGTCCATAAGCAATCTCACCGGGAGACTTCCATCATGGCAAGCAGAGCATCCCTCGACCTGCCGAGAACTCGACAGCAGCCGCATGCTATTCAGACAACGCATCTCGGCCTGTCCCAATCGTCTCTGAACAATCCTCCCGGATCCCCGTCAACATCGCATCCGCGGGACCCAAACTTGGACAGCAACCTCGAACAGGATCGAAGTGTACCTGAAGCCAAGGCGGACCATCAAAGATTCGTTCTGACGGACTCTGTGGCCTTTCGTTATCTTCAGGACGATCCTTCGATCAAGGTTCTCGCCAATCGACGAGAGCTGCGCGGATACGAATGCTATATTGTCGAGCAATGGACCACTTCCCGCTCACATCCGACCTTCGTGCTGACCACATATACCGGAGATCCCAAGCATGTGGTCATTGCGGGAGTCATCAGCGTACCCACAGATGAGAAGAGCTGGTCTCCGAGATTGCGGGTCTACTTCAAGGCACTCAATCAGTATCACGCCAGACGGCAAGAGACGCCACTTGGAATCTTGATGGTCACAAATCTGGCCGGCTTCCCATCATCCTTGACTGTATTACCTGTACCGGATGGAGATGTCTCAAAACATCGCTATGATTTCTTCCTCAGCGAGAATCTGAAACGGCTCGGCTGTTCAGGCAGAGTGGGCTTGTCGTTATCCCAGCCAGCGGCATCGACCATCGCCAAGTTTCACCAGCTTTACCGAACGAGCGACCGGAACGAGGCTCATCAGGCGGTCGTCGAATTGGTCACACTATGTCAGAGCGCCTTGTCCCTCTTCGACAAGCTCGAGATCGACTATGCCGATGGTTTGCTATGCGATGTGACGGAACGGGCCATCAACGATTGGTGGGTGGATATGGGAAGCGAACAGTACAACGTCGAACCACATGATGGTATACTGGGCCCGACTACAGTCGCGGGTCTTTTGGGACTGCTAATGGGAGCCCGCAATCGCCTCCACGCGGTCAATGCACCTGTGACGAAGGATCCGTTCGATGTGGATGCCATGAAGCGTGGCATTGGAGCTTTTCAAAAACAGCAGCGGATACCACGGACCCGGAGATTAGATCGAAGAACGCTAAATCAACTCCAGAAGGTTACGCAGAAAGCAGCGGATAAGGAGCGGTGGGCCGTTCCAAAAGCTGTGAAATCGACAGTCGCCGAGTTGAGCGGTAAAGGCGGCGAGATGGTAATGGATGCAGTGGGACGACGCGATCGGGCGTCCATTGCTGAAATCGAGACCGTCGATATGGACCGCTTCGCGCAGCTTGTCTATGGTGATCGTTGCAAATGGTTGTGGCACGGCAAAGCTATCAAAAAGTCAAAGACTGGCGACAAACACCCACGCAGTCCTGATAAAGACCAAGAAGCTCCACACCTCAACAAAGATCTGGTTTTCAAATCAGATGAACATGGCGGTTTCACGTGGACATCCGGCCGAAAGAGCACAGTCGATGGTGCAGCGCCACAAAAGCGCGAGCAGGAACGTCATAGCGATGATATCTCTCGAACCCCTGGCACTCCCGGCGACGAGGGCACCGAGACGGACAACGACGCACCGAAGCAATCTCTGATCAAACGAGCAACAGGCCTCCGCCATGATGCAAAGAGCGGGCTCGGTAAAGTCAAGGAGGCGGTTGGGCTTCGCGGCCACAAAGCTAAGACTTCAACCGACGAGAACATTACAGTGTCTCCAGTCAATGCCGGGAAGCGACCATCAATCGCCAGGTCGTACACTTCCCCTGTAAGCAGTCCTAGTAGTCCTCAGGCACAGCCGAGGAGGGAGATTCATGCTCCAGTTCCTGCGGCGGTCGAACAGACGAACAGACTCAGCCGAGCGATTGGCAGGAAGCGAACTATAACAAATGAGTCCATTCCTCAAATATCTATACATACGAGTACATCCGCCGAGAGCCTACCGACCGCCATTCCCGCGGAAAAGCAGCACCAGACTGGATCGGTCGACCAGAAGCAGGGGACCGATCAGAAGTTGAACACGACAACGTCTTTCACCAACGTACCCTCAACCTCTAAGCCTGTATACCATGGCGTCGATCTAGACGCTACCCTCCCTACAGGTCCAGAAACCGAGATCCCGACCACAAACCTGCTACGCCGCACACTCTCCTCTAGCGCAGTCCACTCATCGGACCCCACCGCAGTAAACCCTTCCATTCACCCCCGCAACCTCTCCTTCTCCCTCGCTTCCTCCAGCGTCCTCAGCTGGCCCACCCTCGACGACTCCGACGACGAAGATCCAATCTCCTCCCTCTCTGCCCAACTCGCCAGTGAACTCTACCTAGCCAAAGAAGCCACGCTTCTCCGCTCCGCCATCACGGAAGTACACTCCACCACCGCAACCTGGACGTCCTCGCAAATCTCCGCCCTCGACGCCCTACTTGCAAAGTCGACTTCCGATCAGGAGGTTCTGGACGCACTTTATGAACCGCACTTGCGCTCTGTGCGGGAGTGGCAAACGCAATCGGAAGGTCTGATGAGGAGTGAAAAGGAGAGATTTGAAGAGGCGGGGAAGGAGGTGGAGACTTTGGCGGCGAAGTTGGAGTATGAGATTGCGGGATTGAGAGGGAGGGTGGAAGATGTCAAGGTTGGGGTGGGAGACTTTGAGAAAGGAGTCAGGAGGGTGGAGGAACGGGTTGGGGAGTTGGAGAAGATGGGAGAGAAGGAAGTGGGGTGGTGTAATGTGATGTGATATAAGCATAAGTACATTGTAAATGAGAGGGGACGGACGTCTTGGTGGATTGTTCGATCTGAAAGCCATATGAGGACACCTTTTCAACCCGAGAACATCGCCGGAGAAGTTTGTCGAATGAGCTCCAAAGCGATTCGATAGCCGATGCTTCATCAACGCCCTTCACACCAGATCCGGCACCGTCTGCTCGCCCACTCTCACCCAAGCCCATCATCGGACCCCCTTTCCCAAGCAACCGGCAGCCAACCATGTACAGAGACTGCACCACCCTCCACGAGCCTCTGGACTGCCCTTTTCCATCACTCGGTCACACGTTGCACTACACTACCGTCGACTTACGCCATTCCTTCCACAAGTACCACGAACGGTAATACCATTCCCGTCGGGACACGAGCACGAATGCTCCAGGCACCTTTTGCAAATGGTGGGGCTACAATACGTGACGCAGGACATCTTCGACACTGGCCACGCTGGATCCGGTGGTACAAGTGCTACGTATCGTTACATGTCCGGCGCAGAAGCGGGATGAATAACACCACCAACGCCAGCTGCAACTGATCTGCTCGCTTTCTGGAAACCACAGTCTCGCCGACACCACGCAATGCAAACCCCTTGACCTCCAAAAACATACTCCCAGTCCCTCTACCGAATGCTGACACCACTCCTCGTCGTAAACATCCTCGTCGCCACATTCATCGCGGCCAACTCCTGGAAGAGCAGTTTCGCCGCATACGGAATGATGATCTGCGCAATCTTCGTCTTGTTCTTGCACGGACGACATTCAAATTGCTGTTTCTTGATACTCGCAATGGGCGTCATGAGACCACACAGCTCACAGATGTGCACGCGGAAGGCATCCGACACATCCAGGAGACGCTCCTTGAGGAAAGCGCTGGCGCCATGGGCGATCATGCAATCGCGCTCCATCTCTCCGAAACGCAGGCCACCGTCTCTCGCACGACCTTCCACGGGTTGACGGGTGAGAATTTGGAGCGGACCACGAGCACGAGCGTGGATTTTGTCGTCGACCATGTGGCGTAGACGCTGGTAGTATGTCGGACCGAGGAAGACCTGGGCGTTCAACTTCTTGCCGGTATGACCGTTGTACATGACCTCGAATCCGCGCTGCTGGAAGCCGTTGGATTTGAGAATCTCGGAGATGGAGGTAACAGTGACTTCGGTGAAAGGCGTGGCGTCACCCTCTTGGCCTTGGAGGGCGCCGACCTTGGAGAGGAGACACTCGATCAAATGGGCGATTGTCATACGGGAGGGAATGGCGTGAGGGTTGATGATGATGTCGGGTGTGAGACCATCTGCGGAGAAAGGCATGTCTTCTTGGCGGTAGGTGATACCGATGGTACCCTTTTGTCCGTGACGAGAGGCGAACTTGTCTCCGATTTGTGGCACTTTCGTGACTCGTGTTCGGACCTTGACGAATCGTAGACCTTCGGTGTTGGTTGTGAGAAGTACTTGGTCAACCACACCGTTCTCGGTCGATCTCAAGGGTGTGCTGACATCGCGCTTGACGTGGAGTTTCGTTCTCTGTCCGAGCTCCTCGGCATCTGGAGGCATAGGCGCAGTCTTTCCGATAAGGATGTCAGTACCGGATACACGAGCACCCGGACTGATGATGCCGTCCTCGTCCAGCTTGTCATACGTTCCATGCTGCATGCGCATGGTGTCTGATCGCGTGGGCTTCTCGAACGACTCGACCACACTCATGCCCACACGCTTTTCCTGGTCCATGTACGCGCGGTAGAACAGCGATCTGAAGAGACCACGGTCGATGCTGCTCTGGTTCATAATGACGGAATCTTCTTGGTTGTATCCAGAGTAGCAAGCAATAGCAACGATGGCGTTCTGACCAGCGGGCAAGTCTCGGAACTTTAGGAACTCCATACTTCGTGTGGTTGCAAGCGGCTTTTGTGGATAGTAGAGGACATTTGCCATGGTGTCCATTCGGACGTTGTAATTCGTCAATGTGACACCCATTGCCTGCTTTCCCATGGCCGATTGATACGTGTTGCGAGGACTCTGGTTGTGATCTGGGAAGGGAATGATGCTGGCGCAAATGCCCAGAATCATCGCAGGATGAATCTCGCAATGTGTGTATGTCCGGACTTGTGGGTTCGGTTTCGGCTTGATCCGTCGATGCGGGTCGACCTTGGGTTCCTCGACGGCCATGCCATTGCGCATGACTCTGTGCTCTTCAAGATCCTCAGGTGTCATGATAATCATGGCGACTTCTTCTTCCTCGGCGTCGAGATACTCAACAACTCCGCTAGTCACCAGACCCTTCCAACCGAAGAGTTGCTGTTCGCGATCCTCTTCACTGACGCCCTCGAGCGACGCGAGAAGTTCCTGATCTTGGTGAAGTCTTTCAACATGATCTTGTTTCAGCATAAGAGTGCCCGGCTCCAGTGACTTGGGGTTGTTGTCCACCACGAAAAGAGGTCGGCAGACACGTCCAGCATCTGTGAAGACTCGAATTTCGCGCTCGCGCACATCCCGAATGATGGTGACTTCGAAACTGAGAAGACCCTTTCGACGAAGTTGTCGCAAAGTCTCGGTGAGCTGTCCGGCACTCTTGTGCACACCCACCCAAGTACCGTTGAGGAAAACCTTGGTCGCATCCTTGACCTGATTGGGATCGTGTTCCTCGAGCAGGTCCATTCCACGTTGCCGCATGAAGTCAACGATGGGCTCGCCGGGCGTTCCAACGGTTACATAGCACATCAGAGACAAGTTCTTTACCAGCCCACAAGCTTGTCCTTCAGGCGTTTCGGCCGGGCAAACAAGACCCCAGTGAGTGTTGTGCAGTTGTCTCGGCTTCGCAATCTTGCCATCACGACCGATGGGGGTGTTCGTTCGCCGCAAATGACTCAAAGTCGAGGCGTAGGTGTATCTGTTCAGCACTTGACTCACACCAGCTTTTGCGCTTGCGGCCTTCTTTTGATCACCCCAATTTCCAGTCGCCAGACAGTATCGCAAACCCGATGTGATGATGTTTGTCTTCACCGCGAGCGCGATGTTAAAGTCCTTGCCAGTTTCCACGCATCGGTGGAGGTACTGCCTCATGTCCTTCACCAGCTGTTGAAACTTCAAACGGAAAACCTGCGCCATCAAAGGTCCTGCCAAATCGAGACGCTTCTTTCCGAAATGATCACGATCGTCTTCCTCCGTCCGTCCAAGCGCACACTGAAGCATGCGATTGACCATGTATCCCAGGAAGAACGCCTTCTTCGTCTCACTACCCTCTTCTTGCGAGATGTGAGGCAAGAACTCCTTTTGCATGATTTCTCGTGCGTATCGGATACGGCGATCCTTGGTGCCCTGCTGCTGTCCACGTCTTCCAATATGATCAAGCGCGACGTCACGGTCCTGAATCACGAATGCCTCTTCCAAACAAGGCTTGAGCTTCTCTCGCATTTGTGTATCCTCCTCTGGACAGATGTGTGCCAGGATATCCTCGTCAGAAACGACACCCATCGCACGGAAAACAATAGCGATGGGCACATCAGCCCTGATGTATGGAAGTGAGACTTTAATGGTCTGTCCAGAATGCTGAGCTGCCACGGCTTGGTTGCAGAGCTTAACCTGCATCGAGCTGATCAAGCGTGTTCCTCGCTCGACGGCGCTTCGCAACTCCGCCACGACCGGTGTGTTTGTGCCCTTCTTTCTGAAAACCTGAACGATATTTGCAGCACTCCGCTCTTGTGCAATCAACACCTTCTCACTACCGTTGATGATGAAGTATCCTCCCTGATCGAATGGGCATTCTTGGAAAGCATAAAGCTCGGCTTCGCTTCGATTCCTCAATGCGCAGATCTTCGACTTCAGCATGACTGGCAGCTTTCCAATGAAGACCTGATCGATAGCCTGCTTAGGGTTGTCGGGGTCTTCCTCCCAGACTGTCTCCACCGTGCCGTCCCAGTTCGGTGGCGCTACCCACATGCCCTGATCCTCGTCGTAGTGTCCACCCAGTGCTCTTTCTCGCGCCAGTTGTGTCGTCTTCTCCAGCTTGATGAACATGGGCGATGAATAGGTCAAGTTCCGTAGCCGAGCCTCGTGGGGGTGCATGGCCCTCGTGCTACCGTCGCCCTCTGTCATGGCTGCTTGACTGACCGTGAGAGTCCCGAGCTTGATACTCGAGCGCTTCTTCACGATCGGCATGCCGCTTTCTTCGTCCAGTCCAGCCAGGTTCTGATCAATCACAATCGCTGGCTGGTCGTCCACGATCTGCTGCATGGTCGTACTAGCAAATTCATCGAACGAGTCCAACTGCTGGGAAACCAGACCCTTTTCATCGAAGAAAGAGTGGATGACCGTCCAGCAATCTTCGGCAGTGATCATGGTGCTGTCGTCCCACGTGCCATCCTCCTCCGCCATCATCGCATCTCCACCGAAGTCGCCCATCTTTCACTGCTGAGCCCCTGTCAAAGCGGCCTGCCTGGAAACGTCCCTTTGCTTGCGCTCTGCCAGATTTTCCAGAATTCGGCGGTGCTAGGGGCGCGACAACAACCCGTGGCGGAGGCGCGCTGCGCAAGGGCGCGCTGAATCGACGGGCCTCGTGGAGTTCGCGCGGTAGTAATCGGTTGAAGGAGTGACGGCGGCGTATCGGCTCAGTGGTGCAGGAGGAATGCGGTGTTGTGATCGGGTTGCTGGCTCGACACAGCAGATGGATGGACCGACTCAAAGAGCGCAACGCGAGCGACCACAAGTTCCTCTCGAAGATTGCGGCAGCAACCGGGAATAAAGTGGTGGGATGCTCGAAAAGGCAACTTAAGCGAGCCCTCGCGATTCGACGTCAGACATGTGACAAAACAGCCGGTTGCTCTTCACTTGCAATCGCTTGACAACCACCAACAAATCTTCAATTCTCCACATACGCTGTCATGAGACAACATTCGACGACACATCACGACCGCATCTGATGCTACCGCCCCATTGATGCATGGCCCGCCCATCCAATTCCCATCGACTCGCACCCTCCACCCACTTCTCCATCGCCATGGCTTCTACACCTGCTGCCTCATCCAGCGCAGCTCGTTTGTCGACCGCCTCGAATAACACCTACGTCGTCTCCCGCTCGCCAACTAAGAACAGTCGACGTCGTACCGCCGAACCATACTTACCGAAAATCATCACAACAGTCGGCCAGCGACCAGCGTGCTTGGTCAATGCCTCTGTCACCTACGTCGGCAATGATTTGATCTACGCTTTTGGTGGTTTTGACCAATACACGGACGAAGTGTACAATCATGTCTTGAAGCTGAACCTCTCTGCGCGACAGTGGAGTCTGGTTGACAATTACGGCGACATTCCTGGGGTACGCATGGGACACACCTCATGTTTGTGGCAGGGAGAGAAGTTGTTGGTTTACGGTGGTGAGAACGAGCATCGCAGTCACTTGTCAGATGTTGTCATCTTCGACATCAAGACCGCGCATTGGACACAACCAGACATCAACGGGCCAATCCCGAGAGGTCGCGCGAGACATTCGGCAGTCATTCATGATGACAAGCTGTTTATCTGTGGTGGGATGAGCGGTCCGGACAACGGCGTGCTGGACGATATCTGCTACCTCGATCTTAAGACATGGACGTGGAGTCGGACTTGGCGGTTTGTCCCTCGATTCGACCATTCGAGCTGGGTATGGGGAGGCAAGATCTGGGTCAGCGGTGGAATGGGTGAGGATATGGATCGGACAAGCGAGATCTGGTGGTTGGACTTCAGAGGCTCGCCTGCCTTCGAGGCCGGGCCGACTTATGGGATCGCTGGCTCCGAAGACGCGAGGCCAATGAGCGAGCGTTATGCGAACATGCAATACGCAGCTCCGAACACTTCCTCGGGCACGAACGCATATACCGCCAACACCGGCGTGCAGTCAAATTCGGCCACGCAAATCCAACGTGCACCTCCCGTCGCTCCAGGCGCAATCAGCTCCGTCAAATTCATATCCTCGCCAAACCTTCCGATGCAGAATGTCGGAACACACTTCCATGTTTTCTCGAGCGGATGCATGCTCGACTTTGTCACTCCCGCGACTAACATGCCATTGGAGACGTCACTCTCAGCACTCGATCTGGACTCCCTTCGTTGGCAGAAGTTGGCAGACGGCAAGGATCTATTCAGTCCGACGTACCGCTGGCACTACTGCTGCCTCAATCAGGACGGCACTCATGCATGGCTTTTGGGCTGTCCGCGAGAGGTGAGAAATGGCGCAAATGGCGACACCGAAGAATATCTCTCAGATGTCCTTCCGATCGACATGCGCAAGTTTGGCCTACTCGGAAACAAGATGAGCCAGGAAGCTCGCAACGAGCAAAAGATACCCACATCCGACACGAACGCTACCTCACACCTCTCGGCCATCGGCGCAGATCTGGCGAAAACTTTCAACCAACCACCGGAGTCGAATTCCGGCACCGACTTCACCGTCACAGCTCTACGCGACGACTCCTACGACATGGAGTCCATATCCGGCGACGATGACGCTCTGTCACCCACGCTCACCTCATCTCCCGACAACAGCAACACATCCTCTCCAATTCACGTGCACCGCCTCATCCTTAGTGCGCGCTGGCCACACTTCTCACGCCTCTACAACGCGCAGATGTCCGAATTCCACACCCGTCGCATGCACATTCCCGAACCTTATCCCGCCGTCAAGGCTTTCCTCTATTACCTCTACACCGACTCCATCTCATCTCCCCCTGCCGAAAGCAACGCCGTTTCCGGTCCAACACTTGAAGACGTCGCGAACATGCTCGTCATGTCCAACATCTACGACATGCCCCGCTTGCGACACTTGTGCGTCAATCGTCTGGTTCGGGATCTCGACGTCCAGCATGCTGCTCTCATCTTCGACCGCGCAAACACCGCACAAGAAGACTGGTTGAAGCGTCGGGCGGCGAGCTTCTGTATGACGCATTGGGGTAGAGTGGTGAGGACGGATGGATTCAGGCAGTTGAAGAGGAGTGCCATGCTGGAACTGTGTGAAGGTGTTGATGCGGAGGGCCGCGTGGTTGGTGGCGATGAGCTGGAGGCTGTGGGAGGACTTGGAGGCGCGAGGCTAGGATCAGGAATGGGAGTGTTGTGGGGCAATGGCAGGAAGAGGGGACGTTTGGGCAGTTTGAGTGGTACTACTGTGGACGGGGAGGACGGGGACGCGGAGGTCGATGGGGATGGTGATGACGAGGGCATGGAATTGTCCTAGCTGTGAAAACATTGGCGCTGATGACGGTTTTTGGCTGTTATTATGGTTGACTTTGGGATGGGATGCATCGCCTGCATTGGTCGGCTGGTTGGGCGAAGCATGGGTATCATAGCGAAGGCGCACGGAGTTTTACGAGATCAAGGCATAGCATAGTCTATAACGAATGAACTTCAGACTACAGTGTCCAGCCAAGCTCAGCAGCACTCGTTGCCATAGAGTTTTTATGGTCCAGCGAGGGTGCCTCACATCAATCCCGTATCCGAATTCCGGCGAATCTCTACATCGGTGTCTCAATGGAGATGCGATTTCTAAAGGCGACGATGGGTCTTCTCATCATATCTCATAGACATGTATCCTCGCGACTCTTCATAAGAAAGAAGTCAGGCCAGATTGTTCTATCCCTGAGGCAGACTCCAAAACAGCCGAAACTTCCTGGTCCGTGGTCCTTGTCAAGGCAGGCACACAAACAATTTCAATTACCACTTCACCTCCTTCTTCACGCCGCATCGCTATCGACTGCTAATCAAGATACGTCGTCAGTCATCCCCTGGCTCGAGCACGGAATTTTGCGGCGAGTCGAGCATCACAGTGTATGCGAGACACGACAAAGAGGTTCTGCGATATTGCTGGGACGGTCTAAACATGCTCGAAGGATTCGGACCACGATCAAAATGCGATCGCACTTGCATCGCTCGCCAGTCTTATCTCTGCGATCGCGAGAGAGGCCGGAGCTTGACAATGACCGGTGAAGCGATCCATCCTGTGTCGCGTGCGAGGCCGCTCATCCTTCAAATTCTGACTACCGGCCTCAAAATGGATTCGCCTGTTCTACCGACAAAACACGCGTAGCAGTTTGCGTCTGAAGGACCTCTTGGCTACAATATGCAGCAGTCGGATCATGCTGGACCCAGATCGTTTTTTCAGACCGACTTCTATCTGTACATCTCGTCGTCGATGAACGCTGCGGCTGAGAGAGTGTGTGAGCAGCACTGCAGCCGCTCGTGGGACTGGCCAATGGTTCAGCCTGAATAATGACCAAGCGATGCAGGGCAACGGCGCACACCGCACGGCGTTGTGGGCTGACCACCAAACGCCGCTCTTGGCGCCATAGCGGGAGCATGCTGGTGCCGATCTAGCCATCGAGGGTCTTGCGCCTTGCGATCCAACACGACGGCGACGTTTCATTTCGGCTCACTCCGCGGCCACTTTCTCGTGCAAGTCTAAGCGCAAACTATGGTCGAGCCCTACGCAATGCAGCAGGTAGGGCAGCTTGACGATGTTGACTATTTCTGCTGCCATTGCATTCCTGAGTGCTTCCCTCTGACGACCGCTCAGATCTTTCGCAATGGGCGCAAGACCACAATGGAAGCGGAACCGCCTCTCGCGTCATGAAAGCAGATTCATTGGCTTCGAGCTCAACGAAGGATCCAGCCAAGCGCTACTCCGCAGAGTCTACACGACCACATGCGCGAAAAGCGGGTCCAAAGGGCGGAGACTCCACAGCTTGAACCCCACATACCGCAATTCTGGCTCAGCTCAAGGTCGTTTATAACCAGAGAGCCCGCCGCATTTCTCTTGTTGACCCTTGGCACCTTCTTACCTCTTCTTGTCACGCGTGCTAAGCTGCGAGAAGCGCAACACCAAGCACGATGGCCGAGAAAATCAACGACGTCAACCAACATGTTGACCACAATTCCGATTCGAACGACGAGAAGAGCGGTCACTATGGCCACGATCAGCCAGAACGCCGGGCATCTGTCGCGCTCAACATTGTCGAGAATCCGCTGAAGGTGAGTTCGCTGAACTTTGGCGCTTGCGACCAGAAGACTGACTTTCATCTGTACAGCGCGGTACTTCTGAACAGACTGCGGCCAAGGCCCGCGAGTTTTGCCAAATGGCCGGCATGCCCGAGCACGCCGATTTGTTTGGAAAAGCAGCACTCGTCGCACGCGATCCCGACGCTTTCGAAGCATTGCCAGGGCTGAGCGAGGAGGAGCGGGCGGCCCTCATATACGAGAGAGATCACAAATGGCATGGACCCAAGATGCTTTGGTACTCGATTGGACTGTGCGCTATCGGAGCTGCCACTCAGGGTTGGGATCAGACTGGTTCGAACGGAGCCAACCTGAGCTTTCCTCAGGAGTTCGGCATAGACAGCAATAGGGGAAAGGATGTTTGGATTGTTGGTGCCATCAACTCCATCATCTTCTTGACGGCCGGTCTGATCGGTGCCTTCATTGTCGACCCTCTGAATAAGTACCTCGGACGAAGGGGAGAGATCTTTCTCACCGCTGCTTGCTTGACCGCGACCCCGATCGGATCTGGCTTCGCTCAGTCGTGGCAAGGGCTTTTCGCTGCGCGTTTCGTCATGGGTATTGGAATCGGTGCGAAGAACGCCACGGTTCCGATCTATTCTGCTGAGATGGCGCCCGCCCGTGTTCGTGGAGCTCTCGTCATGTTTTGGCAGCTCTGGGTCGTTGCTGGTAAGTTGCATTCTTCTCCAGCACCCACACAATCGATCTAAACATCTCGCAGGTATCTTCCTCGGTTTCTGCGCCAATGTCATCGTCAAGGATGTTCCCAGAATCGCATGGCGCTTGCAGCTGGGTTCCGCCTTCATCCCATCTCTGGTCCTCATGCTCGGCATTTACTTCTGTCCGGAGTCTCCTCGTTGGCTAATGAAGCAAGGCAAGCTCGCCAAGGGCTTCCAGTCCATGGCTAAACTTCGCGCGCATCCGATTATCGGTGCACGAGACTTCTACTATTCCTACGTTCTTTACCAGGAGGAGCTGGCCATTTCCGGCGACTCGACATACTTCACTCGTCTGCGGGACTGCTTCACTGTCCCTAGGATCAGGCGATCGAACTACGGCGCTTCGACAGTCATGCTTGCGCAGCAGATGTGCGGAATCAACAGTGGGTCCTTCCTGGTCTCTAGGCGTTCAGTATCGAGCTAACTTTTGGCAGTCATTTCCTTCTACAGCTCGACCATCTTCACGGAGGCCGGTTTCACCAGTGACCAAGCACTCTACGCATCGCTGGGCTACGGCGCAATTCAGGTCGTAGCAACAATTCCGACGCTCTTTCTTATCGACACCAAAGGTCGACGAACACTAACACTGGCTGTACGTTTGCAATTCCTGAATATTATGATCTTCGCTGACACCTACCTAGACGTTCCCTTTCATGTGCATCTTCTTGCTCGCCGCAGGACTCGCAACACTTAAAGACGTGCCAACGACAGTCATCGACGGTGCAACGGTCGCACTCGACAAAGGCCAAGCATCACGCGCAGTCGCTCCAATCGTGCTGTTCATCTATTTGTTCACCATCGCCTATTCGCTCGGAGAAGGTCCAGTGGCCTTCCAGTACTCCGCTGAGGTCTTCCCGACCATCCACCGTGAGCAGGGCATGGCTTTCGCTGTGTGCATCAACAATACCTTTGGTAAGAGTCGCCTTGGACGTCAGCAGGAGTTTGAAAGCTGACATGTGTGCTACAGCTGGTGTTCTCAGTTTGACATTCCCCGCTATGGTCGAGAAGATGGGTCAGGTCGGAGCCTGTAAGTGATAATCGCACGACCTCGGTAACGAGACAACCAAGCTAATCTGTTTCTTTAGTCGGCTTCTACGCTGGTCTCAATCTGATCGCTTGGGGCATGATCTTCTGCTTCGTAAGAGAGACGAAGCAACTGACCTTGGAGGAAATCGACCGTAAGACGACATCATCGAGCCGATCATCGCTCACAGCGCTAACGAAGATTACAGAGGTGTTCTCCATCCCGACCAAGGAATTCCTGGCGTACGAGACCAAGACCTGGCTCCCATACTTCATGCGACGCCACGTTCTTCGCAAGAACATCGAGAAGCCAGCGCCGCTTATCGAGTGGGCTGAGAAGTCCCCTGCTGGCTCCGATCCTCATCAGGCATACTCTACGAGCAAGTCGGTCTAGTGGCCTTCGCATTGGACTGGTTGGGGTGAAGAATGATTTCAATTCGGTGTTCGGCTCGACTTTGCAGCCTCGCAGATGAAGGTAGCATGTTGATAGCAGGACACGCGATTACAGTAGCGCAGTCGCTCCTTCACTAATTGAAGCGTTCATTCTTCTCAGCGGGCCAGTACCAGAGTTCAACCATCATCTCGACTGACTGCGACTGAACAACAGCATGTTGCAATCTGGCTTTCACGTTGACCAAAGTTGTAGGAGCATTCCTCCAACGATAAGCTTCACCTCACGACCGCGCAAATGCCCACAACAACGACTCTACTTTCTTACACGATGTTCTTCGCATCAGATCCAAGACAGTTCAAATGGCCTTGCCATTCTATTCACGGCTATCATTCTCGCCTTATCCGTTCCTGTTCACCAACCTGGAACTTGCTACACAGCAAGCAACAGGCCTCCAACAGCTACCACCGCTCCCAGCGCAAGGCCCAGCGTAGCCATCGCCGCCGGCGCCGCGCCGACCATAGCCGTATTCTGCGCCGCACTCGATCCTCCCGTCGCAGCGGCGACTTTCGCCTGATAATCGTCATCTCTCAGCGAAACCGTAGTCGCACAGCCACCAGCGGGAAGTATGGGACTCAAAGTCGGCATACTGGGAGTATCGAACGCGTTCGTCAACGTCGATTGCAACGCCTGACCGGGGATGGGGGCTGGCGTTGCGGCCGCAGCTGAGGTCGAGCAGGAGATGCCGCAGTACGCGAAAGCTGCTAGGCCGTAGAATTGACCTGGACAGCAGTACACGTTGTTGAGGTAGGTTGTTGAGGTTCCGCTGGAGGGACAGCCGGTTGCGCCGGTGGCGGTAGAGTCGTCTTCGTTGTTGTTGCCGTTCTTGGGCAGCTTGGGGCGGCGTTTGGCCTTCACGGAGTTAGAGTTGGGGTATGCTGCGTGAACGGAAAGTGACGGAGACGTACCGAGACTGTTGTGGCGAGGAGAGCGACCGAGAGGAGGTTGAAGATTGGTGCCATTGTTGATAGTGGTCTTGCGATCAAGTCGCCGAACGATCATCTGCTCTTACGTTGGCTGAGATCTGAGATGTGCTGCGTCCTACTGAGAGAGTGGATCAGTACTTGTGTGTATGATGGGGCGTTTGTACATGTTGTCGACCATGGTAGGAAGGTTGTATGTATGCTTTTGTTCAGACTTGGCTCGATCGCTGCGCCATGCATGTCACTGCTATTGCCAGAAACATTGCCCCGCCCGTCATCGCTGGACGCCTTACCAGGTGATCGACGTTCCATCGACACGCGATGCTCGCATGGTTAGAAGGCGCAAGACTTAGGGTTTCCGATTGTGATAGACCCGTGCTGATCTGGGGATCTTTTTATTCTTGCCTTTTACGCAATAGAAATACGTTGTGCACCGCCATGCACCGCCAACGCATTCAAGCATCGCTTGCCAATGAAATTCGCTTCTTGTCTTGGTGGTTGCTGCTCGTCGATGGTGAAAATCGACACTTCCGTCACCGGCACGACGTTGTCAAGCTGGCGCCATCGTGAGGGAGGAGTCCTCACCTCTAGTCCTTTGGGTCGTGCCATTGTTCGTTCATTCGTTGTTCGGAATGAAGCCAAGGTGATATTTTGTCGTGAGACAACATCGGCATACCATATGTGGAGGAGACACCGCCGATTCGAGGGCTTCAAATTGCCTCCTTGCGATAAACCTGGTGTAGGTCTTGACGATGGTCGCCAAGTACAGACTTCTCTTCGGACCCAAGAGATTTTCGCCAACCATCGAACGATTATCCAGGGTGCCTCACGATGTCATGCTCTGTGTCCTCTGCTCTGTCATTGCGGAAGTTTGCTGTTCTCCAAGACTAGCGGTGCGATGGTCGCGTGAGTGACCAAATCATTCGCGTGGTAGCAAATAAAAAGCAGAAGTGAGGCGCGGTCCAAAGCGGTTTGCAATTACGGACACCTCGCAGATTTCAAGACTCTTTGCAGCATCAACCTGCGTCAATATTGAGTGCACGCTTGCCTGATTGCTCTTGCCGGCGCAGGAACAAAATTTCGATCGTCAGCTCAGAAGTAGCAATCGCACTCCCTCCACCTTCAAATAGCAAGCAACAAGCCTCCTGCAGCGACCAAACCCGATAACAGCGGCCCAGGTGTTGCCATCGCCAGTGCCGCACCCCTCGAACCACTCGTCGCCGCCGCCACTTTAGCCCTATACTGCCCATCAGTCACCATGACCGTGCTCACACATGCCGGCGCTGCCGCTCCAGTTGACGCCGGCGCCGAGGTCGAGCATGTGATGCTGCAGTATGCGCTCGCTGCGGTATTGTAGAATTGCCCTGGACAGCAATACGTATCCCCGCTGTGAGAGGTGGAGGCTTGATTGGTGGGACAAGTGCTGCGCCGCGATGAAGTATTGGACTTCTTCGAGTTGGAGCCATCATTGTTCTGGACCTTGGGAACTTTTGGACGTTTGGCCTAGAGAAGGTCAGGATCAAGGTGCGATGCGCTGAGTCAGAGGCCAGAGAGCATACTGCCAATACTGTTGAAATCATGAGGAGCGTGACGATGGCGAGGTAGGATGCTGGTGCCATCTTAAGCAAAGGGAGGTCGAGGTCGTCGTTCTGTTGTTCGTTTGATATTGCTTCGGTATTGTGTCGGTCGGATGCCCTTCTTGAGACGTCGTTGGAGCAGAACAGGTTTTTGTATTCTCAGACGTGGTCACTTGGCTGCTTCTTGACTGCTGTGCCATGCATGTCTGTTCCTATCACAAAATGCACTGCTCTGATTGTGGCCCACCATGATCGTCGTTTGATCGACAGCCCGCTGCTGTGCGCCGCCAGCGCTTAGGCTCGCGAATTGCCGGCTGTTGTGTGGCGCCAGCCAGGATTCCATGCCTAGCTCGACAGCACGAGCATGTCGCGTACCTTTCTTCCCTTCAGTTTTTTTCTTCCCTTCTGTCTTCTTTCCTCCTTTCCCTTCGCAATACGCTAGAGCATACCAACGGTAGCTAAGGCACACCGCTGCAAAGTAAGAAGCAGAGGCTCCAACACTAGAAGCATGCATATCGGCTCGTGTACGAGCTTTGAAGAGATGCAGGACGACCAGAAAGATGCTGGCCAGGAAATGCGTCGAGTTCATGCTCCTGTTTTCGTCCGTGGCTGCCTATGTGTCCTGCAACGGAGACGCAGATGTGCGAAGAGCTCTTGAATGGTCACCTTCAGTCGAATGCGCTCGGCAATGGCTCATCTGCTCCCACGGAAGTTGCTCAGTGTGCGCAGTGGGAAACCCGTGTTCAGACAGTCTGTACCACAGGTAGGCTGGCAGCAATAGTTGATCAATCTTGGTGTAATATCTTGATCTTCAAGAAGAAGTTGAAGCATTTCGTCCAGGGTTCCGATTCTTCTTCCACCGAATAGGAGCCATCAACATCGCACTGAGAGACAGACCAGCGGCAATGCCAATAGCAATCTCCACCATCGCGTAGCCCGCATAAAGCGCAGACGGGTCCTTGAACGAGTCCAGACTGGCTTTTTCAGTCTTATTCTTCTGATTGATCACGTCGTTGGCGTTGTGCAAGCCTTCAATCAGGCTCCCGGAAACCGCAAAGCTCCCTGGAACGAGAATAAAGATTCCCGGATGCATGACGACGACTGCCAGACCACGTGCAAACCTGGAGTAGATGCTCGATAGGACGCCGACCGTTAGCGCTCCCAATGCTGTCGGGAAGGCCTGTACGGTTGGGAAGCGTTTCCCGGAAAAGTGACTGACGAGCCACCCAGCCATTGTTATGCAGAGCATCGCAGGCATTTGCTTCCATTTCGCTTGGCCGATGATCACATAGCATAGCGTGAATGGTAGAACGAATATGATCTGCCACCAGAAGGGCCAGGGATGGCGACATTTGGTATCGGAGGTAGCAGCCGGATCGAAGGCGCCATAGACCGTGATGCCGACGATGAAGCCGAAAGCGAGGAATAGGGTATAGATGATCCCATAGACAAGTCGCACGGCGCCTGGGAGCATCATTTTCGATTGGAGCTCAAGAGCACTGCTCGCGATCGTGAATCCTGGAAGGATCATCACCACAGAAGATTGAGCGATCGCGGAAAAGCAGAAGTTGTGCCCCTCCTCGCCCCATGTGAAGGACCCGAGAGCGCGGGCGGTGAAGGAGATCAGGATGGCTGAGCTCATCTCGAGAACGCATCCCAGCGAGGACTTCGTTGCGACAAGCAGGTCAAGAAGGCCTACGAGACAGCCCAGGAGGAAGATTATGGGCAAGTCGATGGGGCGAGCATCGTAACCCACCGGTCCGATGCATGCTGAGGCCAGTCCATACATCAGGACCCGTAACCAGCGTGAATGCTGCTCTTCCCGTGCGAACAACTTTTCGAGCAAAGCTGTGCCCTCCTTGGCTCCGGTCTTCCGATGGATGACATTCTTGTATATGCGATGCGTGTCACTGAGCTTGGCCAAGTTGAGATCTTGCGCGCATGTGACGATCTGGACATCAAAGGAGCGCCTGGATGGAACGTCCACATCGCTGTCGTCGAAGGCTATGATCATGCAATTGGGCAGGTAAAAGGCTTGTACGTGAAGGTCGAGCGCCTAGAATAGAAGGACGGAAGGGTCAGCAGTGGTTCGGACACAAACGGTATAAAGGCAGGCTGAGACCCGCTAGCATAGCCCAAGAGACAATCTCCGGTAGCTGCAGTCATGCTGCCCTTTGGTTTTCTCACATCTGCTGTTCTTCTCATATATGTCTCCAAACGATGCGTCGGTGCGCCTGTAAAAGTCTAGAGTCAGCAGATGTCTGAAATGTTCATGCGAGGAGGAAGGCTCTATGCCTTCCATATTCGGGTCTCACCATAATTGATCAGTGCCCGGCAAGCTTGGAGCATGTAGGTTTGACGCTCGATCAGGCTGCTCTCTGAACCCCATTCGACGGCCGGTGGCTGGTCTGATTCATCTTGGGTACGTTTTTCGCTCTTCAAGATGGATGGCAATGGCGCCTGCTTTTTCAGCTCTGCCTTGATAGTGCGTGCTCTGGGACGCAGTGGGCGCGCTTTGGTCAACCTGCCGTGATCGGGAACACCGGCCGGACTGACCGGGTCTTCGTTCGATGACATGTTCGCTCCGCTAGACCTCCAGCATAGATCAGATGAGCTTTTGTTGATGGAGGACTTGTACCACAGCGCTCCATGTAGATGGCAGGCCAGCATTCATAGATGCCAGCCTGCCGTAGTCCATGAAACACTTGCTAGTCGTTCTCCCGGCAATAACGAGATTCATCATGTCAAACGATTGTAAGGGAGTCAGGCGCTCGAGTGGGTCAGAGTGGAAGAAGTTCAAACTGGGTGCGAAGGACAAGGGACACTTCGTCGCGGCCCCAGCTCCGGCGGGTGAAACTCGGGCCGCCACTGCCGATGAAGAAGGATCAATTCGTTCGCATTTGGTCTTGACGTCGACCTCCCGGAGATGCATCGACAAGTTCATCGCTGGGGGAGTCTCTTCTCACAGACAGGACTAGGCATCCTGGATCACGCATTGACATTTCCTAGGACTCAAACACCACGTCGAATCAAGGAGGTCGTTGATGCCGATCACAAAGCCCCACAAGCAGCACGATCAACCCCTTGAGCTTACGAACCGCGGAAAGGTGACCTTTGCAGTGGTCATGAACGAACTGCAAGACAAAGGGTTGAACGCTGTGACTCTCGATCTCGATGGCGGCGGCATCGTCGCCGATTTGCAAAACGGGCAGGGCCGTTTCGTGCTAAATTCGATGCACTGCCGGTTTCAACACAGTGCCGGTTTCGACGCACTGCCGATTCCAGTGCACTGCCGATCTAGATGCATCGTTTCAATTGAGTAGTGCAATGCAGGGGCAATCTTAACGCTCGCTGTCCTTAGTATTAGAGTCGCTATTAGAGTTGT